>JARHVA010001226.1:3667500-3727983 GCA_037957365.1 Torreya grandis | reverse complement strand
ATATGTTTAAATGAAAGATAGTTTCAAACAACATGCTAAAATTCTTGGCCAAATTGAGTTATTTTATCAAGGAGTACATTGAATAATGGAGGAAAAGTATCCATTAAAAGACTTCACAATAGTTATGATATTTCAACATATATATGCTCAACCAAATGATGTTACTTTAGCATAATGTCTACACATAGTCTTGTATTTAAAAAGGAAATTTGAGTTAGTATGGTTAGTTGAATAAAAATCTTTGGAAACATTATGAAATGCAATGGTTCTTAACTAGGCTGAGTTATATTAATGGAGGAATGTTATAGCTGCCAATGATGGATTTCTCAATTTAACCTTATATAATTAGTGCAAATTTTGTGTGGGTGGTTGTATAGTTCCTGGCACCTAATCATCTCGTAACCAATGTCATTGTGTGAAGATGATGAATCCTACTAGTCAAATAAACTTGGATAGATAAGTGAATGTGTTCTAACTCTCCTCTCTATTTTACTTGTTCAAATCTATGTTCAAGGGAAAATAATATTTAGTAATGGATTTAATCTATATTGTAATAAGTTCCATGTTGAGATTTCAATGAATATTACTAAATTCTATTCCTAGATTATATGAAAACCATCTTGGGGGAAATAAATCCATATATTTTAAATTTTTGGTATGAATAACTTATCTCCTTGTGAGTTGATGCTTCTAATTATACCTATCTATATATTATGGAAAAAATTGAATGACCTACATACCTAGAGACATTAAATATTTCATTTCATCTAAAATTATAAATAATGATATGAAATTTGAATAATGACCTTGGATAAATCATGGCATGATAATCTTGGTCACTTGCAAGATCACGAATATTTAGAAAGGAGCTATTCAACTTCATCTTGTTATCTTACTAGGATTGAATAATTTAATATGCTGATGAACCTTGTTTTTCTGCTCTTTAAATACAATGTGATGAGCATTTAACAATAATAAGGTGATATTATATTCTTATACTATCGACTATTTGATGTACTTCCCATCTTTACACGAAGATTTATGACTACAAACTATTTAAGTGAAGGACTTTGGTTCTACACGAGCTTTCATTTATTAATATAACCTTCCGGTTATTTAATAATATAGGAAAGTAGTATGGTTATATACTTATAATTCAGGTTGATTGACATGCACATTTTTAGACACACTAAATAATTCAGATGTCCATGTCTAAATAATCATATAAGTCAAGGTTAATAAATGAAAGAATCTTTTAATGAACTATGCTTATTTTACGTTAAATAAATTGAGAATGGTCATGGAGTTGAAATAGTTGACATATGAATTGAAAAGAGAATGCCGAATATGGTTTGGATATAATAAGCTTTAGATTACCATTCTATCTTATAATTGTTGTGTTGTTTAATTCATCATAAATGTCTATAAAATATGGAAGTAACTTTGTATTTTAATGGGCTAAATTTTTATTAATGTGTTTAGGAGTTAATTATAATGATGGTATGAATTAACTTGGCTTGAAAATATTAAAGTTTTCCATATGTGTCTTGGTCATTATTAATTGTAAATATAGAAGTAAATGAAAACTTAGAAGTGAGATTCTATCCACTATCTCTATTCAAATTTATTCGTACTTCAATAACAAACACATCCTTCTTTATCAAAGAAATTAAGCTGAACTAAATTAATTATATATTTACACATGATAGCTAATACACATTCAAATAATTAATCCTTACTATCTAAGAACGGATTAGATTTTCTTTCCTTTCAAAAATTTATCTAGAATTCTTCCCTTAGATATACAGACCCAAGGACCTAGTTGCCTATTTGCACACTTGGGTTGAAGGCATTTTGCCTAGATGATAAACATTAAAGTTGGCATTGCTTTATTTTCTTGGCGCTGGCCACATATGTTCAGGCTCAGTCACATGGTTTTGAAAGTTGGTTTTGTCTCCCTGACATCACGTTCATTCGCACTTAGTCAAACTTCTTTTTCTTAACCAATTTTTGGGAGCATTTGATATCTGCCTTAACTCATGTCCACATGCTCACTCATGCTTGGTCGACTATATTTTTGGTTCAGTCTCATGGCTTTAACCTTGACATTATTTTCATTTTCTAATCATTTTGTGTTGAATTTAGCTTGACTTTATTTCTTCGCCACCTTTTTGGATCAAATTTTGACTAAGTCAATTTTAATTCGATTGTAGAATTATGTGCAGTCTGCCGCATGGCTCATTTTTACAGCCTGTTACTTAGTGGGAAAGTTTTCAGTGTATCTGGCCATGCCACGCGCTGTCATCACATAACAGCGCAACTTCACAATTTTTCGTTATTTTTTCTAAGCATAAATCTTGACTTGGGCCATTCTGTGCCACTTGGTGAACTTTTTCAGTTTTCAAAGCAGTCACATTTTTTTCAATAATCACCTAAGCTTGCCATGCGTTGCCGTCAAATCGTGATGCAACTTTTCACAAGTCTTTCTAAGCCAGTGACTTAATTAAGTACTTTTGTGCCACATGTCACTATTTTCTGCACTGGCACACCCACAATTTTCATAGCAAGGAGTCTTATGCTTTAAGGATTACAAGGTAATCCGAGCTTGCCACTTTTGAAATGCGATTTCAGTCATGGCTTCACAGATTTTATCCACTGGATTTTTGTTTAAGTACTTTACGGTCCTACAAATGAGTTGCATGGCATCACATGGATTGGTGACTCAAGCCCGCGTCTAAAGAGACATAAAACCCCATTCACTCGGTACCATGCAGAATAATGTCACAGCCTCACATATTTTAACTAAAGCCTTTGTATCAAGGCAGCGTGCGGATCTACGAGGCAATAACATGTTACCATGGGAATTGATCATGTATTCTTGCTCAGTTCATAGGGATGTGATCCCTGCTCTCTGCCACATGTTTCACATTCATAATGTGAAATCATATAGTATAACATGTCATGTATTAATGTCTTTGTCCTCGTAAGCTTGAGAGCCAATTGGAAGATTCCAAATGTGGTCATGGTGTTTAATCACATGGAAATGTTGTGATCTGTATTTGAATGCTCAACCCCGATCACGATTAACAAAATGATGCCATGTAGCATCATATGCTAGAGAAATGGGACATGATGGACCATACATGTTAGTGTATGAGCCCTTGCTTAAAGTTGATAGTTGTCTTTCCCATCAAACTGTCAAAGTATGCAGTTGAAGTATAAATCTGTAGATAGTTTTTGTCATTTTATAGTTGCATTTGGTGATTTTTGTAAGCTCTAGATAGTCGATGACATTAAATTTCATCATCCATGATTTATTTTAAGAGTTTAAGTGATCTATTTATTTATATATTTTTGTTTTGATTAAATGATTAAAGTAGTTGTTTGGTTAAGAGGATATGAGATGAAGGATGGCCTTGACGAAGATGTATAATCATAATTATCATCTTCGGATAATTAGGTAATAAGGATATTCATAGCTTGCAATGAATACATAGATTTTTGTTAATTGAATTAAAAGCTTTAGCTTGAACATAGGAAATGTAGCTCATGATATATTAATTAATGGCCCAAGCTTTGGAGGATTATTTTTTATGTAATCCCAAAACCCATAGGTCTTATGATCATAACCTAGAATTGAATTTTTTTAAATTAATTTTAATTTAGTAGACCTTCCATCTTAATCCAAAAATATTTGTGATGGAATGCGAACAAAATATTCATTATTGAAAATTAATAAAATTTTATGATGATTGTGTTTTCAAGGATGAGTTCATTCAATTTACATGAGTGCAATTAAGTCAATCAATTAAATTAATTAAAGGAAAAAAATTAGTTGATTTTGCAAGTAGCACATGAAGGTGATACAATCTCTATGACTCCCTTGACAAGGAGTGCCTCTAGAATAAGATACTAATTTTGAAACATACTGTCAGACATTTTGAAATTGTAAAACATATTGAGATTTATGAATATGATCAAAATTTTCACCTTGTGATGGAACTATGCTATGATATAGATATATTTGATATAATTATCAAACATAAAAGTTTTGGTGAAAAGGAGATGGTGATAAAGGTCATCCCTTTTTGCCACTACAAAGGCATCATTCATCAATCTCTAAAACCAACAAATATTCACTTTCTCATGGAATATGACTCTTCCTTTCCTAATCACATGATATAACTTCCCAAATTTGGCTAGATGTCCTCCTCTCATACTAGTTTCTTTCTACTTACAATTTTATTATTTACTTTTGTAGGCTTTTTACAAGAAGAAGAATTGAAGAAATGGATATAAAATATTGGTGCAAGGGAAAGGATGAGTGGAATATTGGAGACCCAATGGCACCAATGATGGTGCAATGGAAATATTATAATGAGAATGTGGATGTATGGAACATAGAGTCATTTTGCATATAAGGTTCAGTGGGATTCCTCCGTTTAAGAGTGAAATGCTTCAATGAATATTTTAAACATTTTTGCATGGGAGGTTGTGTTTTATAAGAAATATGATGTTTGAATTTCTCATTTTACAAAGGACTTACTCCATTTAATGCTCTAAAAAGATGTCCATCTAAGATTCATTATCAATCAAGTCTTAGGTACTAGATAAGATATTTTAATCGATGCATACAATTTTGTAAGATTTATTATAGTTGATGGATAGTATAACATATGCAAGTAGAGTTTTGAACTATTTTACTGAAGTTTATTGTAGTGATTGTAATATAATCAAGAAAAATATGTTGAGAAACAATTGTACACAAGCTTAATTCAAAACAATACTAACAAATATATTAAAATATTTATCATAAAACCCGAGCCATTTCCAGTTGACATAAAACAATGATGTTTGATGCATGTAATTTTCATGCATGCCTCCAAATATCATAGTAAATTGAAGTTGCATGTTTTCCCATCAAAAATCATATAATAGAACTAAACTGTAATATTCAATCATTGAAAATTATCTACTTATTTGTCCATGTTTGCTTGCTTTTAGAACCAACACCTAAAGATGCATACGAATGGCAAATAAGTATCAATATTTATATGTTTATCTATAAATAAAAATCAAGTTATTTAAAAATATTTCAATAGTTTCTCAAACACATATATAAATAACAAACTAGAAAGCTAACTACAAACAAACACCCTTGTGAGAAAAATCAATGCCATAGTGAAAAAGGTTTTCCTCTCTTTTTTTTTCGATGCTTAAACTCTAAAGATTAAATAGTGAAGAGGATTTTCTATTTTTTATATACTTAAAATGTACAATAAATTGTGAAGAGGGTTTTCTTATGTTTTAAATGTTCAATCAAAAATTTTTAACTTATCATTAATTAAGATGATACTTTACAATGATAAATAGTTTATAATTAAAAAAAACACTTTACAATTGATTAACCTATCTAAAATTAAATTTGATAAATTCTAAATTTTTATAAACTTTTTTTTAACAATTTAACAAATTCTTTTTTATATATTTTTATTAATCTACATTTTTATATAAAAAATTATTATATTTTAAAATAAAATTTAATTAAAATATTTTAATTTAATTAATATTATTATTAACTTTATATCTCATACAAGATTTAATTATTTTGATACATCATAATAATATTAATTAAACTAAAAAAAATTAATTACATTTTATTCTATTCATAAAAACATTTGAAATGTTTTTTAATGAAATACTACAAACATTTTAATTATAATATTCATTTCTTCACAAAGTTTTAAAATATCGAACATTTTATTTCAATTAATGTTATTATTAAAAAAAAAAAATTCCCCTTAATTAAAACGCACATCATAACAACATTAACTAATGTAGACACTTCCAATTAAATTTTATTCGATCCATGAAGACATGTGGAATCTTATTCTTAAAGAGAGATTACAAATATCGTAATTATGATATTCTTTTCATAAAATAACCAAAGTTAAAAGGTAGGAAATTGCTGGAGCCGCTAAATGTCAACCTTTATTCCTTCCTATGCCTTTTCACGGTTCCCACTTCAACCTTTTTCTATCGCTGGATTTCCAGCAAATTTCGATTTTGTAAAGAATACAGGCGGATATTCGCGGATATTCGCAAATATGCCCATCAACGCTTTAATGCAAGGGTATGGAAAAAGACAATAAAAAGAAAAGAAAATATCTTAGAATAAAGAAAATCCATCCCATGGCGCAATGATGTAGTTCAAAATCAATACCATTGTTTGAATATTTATTATTATAGATTTGGTAGGCATTAATTTTATTTTAATATAATATTTATAAATATCAATGTTAATATAATTTGATTTAAAGATAATATATACAATTTTCATTATTGAAAATATGTATTATATTTTTAAGTTGTTTTATTAATATGTTTTGCTTCTCATTTTTTCTTGCATTTTTATCATAAAGTTTAAGAGGTTGTAATGACATCTTATACATAAAATCAAAAAAACAATACTTTTTAAATATAAAAAATATAAAAATTAAATTAATTTTTTTTAACAATTTTAATAAATTCAAAATAATATTTATATTACTTACAAATTTGTGATGTACGTATACTTGTTATTCTGAATGGTATATTTATAAGAGACAAAGATGAGAAAAATAGAGAGCTTTGTATAGGCATTACAAAACTCTGTACATCTGATGTTTGATAGTTAGATGTATGATAGTTATTCGATGGTAACATTATATTTACCGCATGAAAAATGGATTTTTTAACAATGTAGGGTTATAAAAACTCTTTTTACACAAGGTATTTCTAGTTTCTAGCTTGTGAATACATTGATCTCATTCATAAATTTTGTTGTCCCAATATGACATAACTCTATGGAGGAATCAACGATCTCATAATCCTATAATTCTAACTTTGATGTATGATGCAAGTAATTTCTTAGGGATAGCACTTTATTGTTGCACTATAAGGTATAAAGGACCAAGGTTTACATATGGATAGTTTCTAAAAAAGTATATGGGTTCTTATGATATACCTAAAGTACTTAAAATCTCATGTTTGAACACATATGTTGTCTTGAAACCTGTGATGATGGGTTATATCTCACCTCACTTTGCACTGAATTTTACGTGTTTAGACAAAAATAATTTGTCCTTGATAATGTTTTAAAACCCCAAACGTAATGTTTTGTCCTAAACTATAAATAAACTATTAGTAGAAAAAAATTCTTAGTTACCTTACTTCTATTACAACTTTTTAATCATTAAGATCTTTATAAGGCAAGAACATAGAATACGGTGGGTAGTCGCAATAATATATTAATAAATAGAATTTTCTTTGTCTATGATTTCTAATTTAAATAATTTGATAGATAGTTTTTCCTCTCGCATATGCAAACTAATTAAATAGATAGTTATTCATCTTGCATATTAAAACTAATTGAGTAGATAACTATTCATCGTGTCTATGCATTATGTGAACCTAACTTGTCACATCCCAATTTTTATAGTGAAACCATTTATTATATTTTGTTGTAATAAGTGGCATTGTGTGCCACATGGATTTGATTTGGATCATAAATTGATTATTATATATTTTATTACATGGCTATTGTTTGATTTATTTGAGTAATTATGGACTAGGGATGATTAATTAGATGGAATTCATTGATTATTATTATTAAATTAATTAATATAAAATAGATTTGATGTTTATCATTCTTATGATTATCATACTATTTTGACATCTTAATTTGGTCTAACAAATCACTTAGTTGTGGTGAGTGTATGTTATTGCAACACAAGTTGTTACCATAGTAGATAGAGAGTATCATCAATGAGAGTGAGATAGATGTGTTATTGATGGCATGAGAGAGAAGGACATGTATATAGGTCTTAGAAACTTTATTTGATGGTGAATTTTAAATTAACAAATGTATATCATTTGGGAAGGGTAGATAACTTAATTTGAGAATTTGTATTTCTATTTGAAATAGATTTCATCTTCTAGTGCATTTCATGGTTGATAATGTTGTGTATTTTAATTTCTTTCATTTTATAGATGTGACTGCCTTCATCATATTTATTTCAATTATTTTATTTGAGATTAGTCTATGAGTGTAGACTTGTTAGGGACAATAGAAAGTGTATTGGCGTTAATGACTAAAAGACTACCAAAACAAAACCTTTATTACTATTATTTATTAAATTCGATTTATGAGATGACTAAAACCTTATCAACCCCATAGATATGTTGACATTTTGTGTCTATTTTATTTAGAAGCTTTATTAAGTTTTACTCATCATTTTAAAAATTCATATTTGAATTCAAATATTTGATTTCTTTGGGATGTCATAAAATTTTTGGATATTGACCTTAGATTATAGACTTAACATTGATTCTACCTATAGATGTAGGACATGGATGCTTATCATATTATTAGTTAAACATCATAATAAAACACTTATAAATACTAATGAGGGGGATCATGAATATAAAATAGATCCCTTATAAATACGTCATTACGTGTATTGTTCAAGTTGTGGTTTATAAATACATTTTATTGGTGTCTCGAACCTAACAAACAAAGAACACAATTTAAAAGCAATTTGAAATCCAAGCATATAAAACTTTACTAGAAATTGTATTGAACTATATAAAAAGTTACTCTAAAAAATCTTTAGGTTCAAGTAGTTTTTTTTTTTTTTTTTTAAATTAATAATGATTATCCTTTTGGCTTCGATATTCATTGTTATCATTTGAGACCATCATGTAGGAAAAGTCCTTGCCATTTGTGCATCTAATATTTACATGGAAATATCAAGGATTTTAGTTTATAGAATGACAAAAGTTTGCGTTAGGAATGTGTGGGAAGTTCCATGAAATGTATTGAGTGAGTCACGTAGTGTATTTTGAGGATTTTCAATCTTGTTTTATACATAGCCACAAAACATCATATCTAACATTTTCAGGTCATTTGTTTTGATGGGAGGACTATTTTGGGAGGCATTTGACTTGGCCATTTCGAGACTATAAAAAGGGATAGAAGAATTTTAAAATACTTTTAATAAATTTTAGGAAAAAAATAGAGTTTTTTATGAAAATAAAAGAATCAACAAAGAGGAGAAAGGGAATATAGGATGGGTTTAAAATATGAATAATCTTTACAATTTTTATATTAAATCATACATTTTTTATATATTTGTTAATAAAATTAATTTTCTTTTTTTATATATAAGAAGAAGTGTTTATATAGTAACATTTTCGTACTCTTATTTTGGTGTAAGTCTATGGTTAAGTATTAATTGGGATTGGATGTATTAATAAGTCCATCCAATTATAATTAGTATCATGCTTTGATTTATACATTCTTTATTATTATTATATTATATTAAAGAGAAAGATATATTGACTATGGTTATGATGGATAAGCATTTCATTAATGCGATTTTATTTTTATATCTTAATATCATAGAGGTACCATGATGAGATGAGTTATTAATGTTCTATATTGAGTCTATTAGGTTGTTATCTAAATCAATGTAGTAAAAAAAAAAGACCTTTAGTAATGGATATTCACAAGAAAAAATTAATCTTGACAACAGTATTGATGATGATAAAAATCATATATAAAGTTGGATTATGTAGTGCATGAACCATATAGACACTTGAAATAGTATAATTGGGTGGCCAAATATAAAATATATATATACTTTATTAAGTGTGAATAATAATATATAACAACGAAGATAAGAAATAAAATAAAAAAATACAAAACCTTATAATCACCAAATATCAATGTGACAAAGTGAAAGGGCTACATAATCATGAATTATGTATGACCAGCAAAGAGGCAACCACAAGTCACATTGTGGAAGCCATGAGGACAAAAATTTACTAACAAATATAAAAATGGGAAGGATACATAATACAAAAGTGATATATCCATTAATCAAATGGAAGCTATGGTGAAAATAGATCCTATAAAAAAAATTATTATCATATTAAGAGAGAATACCACAATGAAAAAATAGGGAGAAAAAAAAAGGGGGGGGGGGAATGAAAATTGTGGAAAGAAAACATAATTTCCTAACAATAAGACATCAAATGTGGACTAGAATGGAAATGGATATAAGGAGATCACACATAAGCTAACATGAAATAAAATACTATAACTATGGAAAGAAATAATAATCTACCATGCAAACTGTAAGAAAGTAAAAAATATTAGAGGAAACAATAGCCATAAGGAATAACAATTCATAATAGCATAATAAACACCATATAAGAATTGAAGGGGATGGCTAAAAGTGGTTTTAATAATTAATGATTGCAAGGAATCTCATGAGAAAGAGGAAATTACTTAATAGAAGAAGAAAATGTAAATAAGAGAGAGGAATCCACTAGGAAGAGGATTGAGATAAGAGATTGGGAAATCCATGAAGAGGGAGAAAAGAGAAATTGTGACTAGAACCTATTTAAATTATATAGGAGACCATAATTTTATAATTAACCACTCTAGTTGAAATGAAAATTTATCATGATGCTTTTTATTGTTAGCAAACATTTTTGATGGATAAAGTGGTCAAAGTAGTCTCAATTATAAAATTTGCACTGTGTGTGAATAATAATCATTTTGGAAGAAAAAAATGAGTTTATCTTTATGCCCTCATTGTTGTTTGATGGAGTAAGTAGCAGGTGGATTCCTAAGTATCATCTTATGGGATCCATGTAAAGGTAAAATAATATTTCATCATCAATTATCCTTTGTGATCATGTGAAGAGTAGTCAAATAGTCAATCAAGTGAACCACTTGAATCAAGTGCATGTGCTCTAATCTTTAGCATCCTCTTCATTTCCATTTGAAAATAAAATTTGGTTAGTAAATCATTAATTTGAGCTATTTAAATAAAGCATTAATCATTATAATGTTGAAGGTTACTATGATAATTATTTTTCACTGCTTCTATATAATGGATATCTGTATGTAGGAATGTCATTTATATCCTTTTATTTGTTATTTAAAGTAATGTTCTACTATAATACATCTATTGTGAAGAATAAATTAAATACATAATGACAGTAAAGGTAGACACATAGAATAAAAATAACTTAGATATATATTGTCCTTTATTTACAAATGAATAATATGGTAATGATAAATATGTGCATATGGAATAGGAGGTTTAATCCACTAATTCTTTTTAATATAAAAACTATCAATTAATGGATTTTGGAAAGGTTAAAAATGAGACCACTAGTATAATTTTAACCATCTCTAAAACCTTAGAGATACCTTAAAATGAGTCATTCGATCCAAGGAAGATTGTGTGTTTAAATGTTCAATAAATAATATTTGTTGAGTCACCTTGAGATGACTATGTACACCAATGAGACTTGAATAAGACTTTGGATACTATATGTCCTTAAGACATTATAAAAACTTAAGGGATCCACAATGAAATATTCACCTTAATATCTTATGTGGTTTGTTATTTTCAATCATCAAGCAGTATGAGGCCACATATCAATTATCAATTGGCTAGAACTTAAAGTATTTTTAATGGAAAATACTCTTACCCTCAGTTGATTTTCATAGTAATCATTAAAGAGATGGATCTTCCATTAACTTAATGTCATTTTTATCATCTCTTTCTCTTTAGCGAATCTTTATTTGTCTTGAAATAAATTCTTCTAGCTAAGTTTATCCCCCAATTAATAAAACATTAGGTTTGTGCCACTTAGAAAAATCCCATGACTAAAAGGCATAGATTGATTTCTCCTTATTTTAGGGACTCCATCGAGTTATTAATCCCACAGGGGTTGTGATGGTGGCAAGTGTCACCATATCACTGGCTTGTCTTTGTTTTCACTCTGGGTAGTCTTTAATCCTTATGCATCATGTGTTGATTTTTTCCTTATGTAGAAGGTTCAACTAATGATGGACATGGTTTCTATAGCTTAGGTAATGGGAATCATGTGAAAGTGTGAACACCTTATAAAATAGAATTGGCATATATTATATGAGGGATCATAGATATCTTGTGATGATCTCATGCGATAGAAATCCTAACATCACATTATGGCTTCACTTAGTTGTGCATGTATACATGGAGATATTGTAGATATGTGGTGGCATAGACTTTGAATAATTCATTTAGAACTTATATAATATGGACTATGGTCATGTGAATTCCGGATAGTGCTTAGTGCACAAAGCATCCCATATGTGTGTGTGTGTGTGTGTGTGTGTGTGTACATATATATACATACATATACATATAAACATATAAATATACATGTATTGATATGTATATATGTATTTATATTATGCATATACATATACATACATGTATATGTATATGTATAATACACACTTATGCATACATATACACACACATATGTATACATACATATACATATGTATACCTATACATATACATGTATGTTTTATAAATTTATACATACAAGTTTATTCATATGTATATACATATATGTGTGTTAGACATATATAATATACACGTCCATATATACAAACATATACATGTAGATATAGATATAGATATACATATACATACATGTATATATATAATACACACAGACACACATGTATGTATGTGTATATATATGTGTGTATATGTGTGTGTGTGTGTGTGTGTGTGTGTGTATAAATACATATATATACATACATGTATATGTATATGTATGTATGTCTATATATGTATATATACATATGTGTAAATGTATATATATGTATACGTGTATGTGAATGTGTGTGTGTATGTGTGTGTGTGTATATATATATATATATATATATATATATATATATATATATACTTACACATATACATACACATACACATTTGTATATATAAATATATATATATATATATATATATATAATTACATATACATATAGTCTCATAGTGGTTAGAGAAAATGAAGAGTACATATATGTCTTTATATTTTGAGCACAATATTATTTCTGTAAATAGATCTTTTAGGTCCACAAATTTATTAAACATGTAGATTCTTAGATCGAGGTTTAATCTATTTAAATTTTGTGGTAATAAATATAGAATCATGTGGATGATAAAGAGATCATATTAGGTTAAAATTTAAATATAATATTAAGTATGAAAAGTGAAACATATTGTTAACATATATATTAGTTCAAAATCTGATTTATAATTATAATGTTAGAAGTGGAAATCAAGATGCTTTACGATAGTTAATTCAGAATCTGGTGTATAATTATAAATTCCGAAGTGGCCACTAAGATACTTTACGATAGTTAAGAGAGACCTCGGTCACATGAGATATCATTGTCAAATTTATTTTAAGTGGAGTTACCAGGTATGAAATAGAATGTTGATCCCTATATGAAACCCATGAAATATTTGTAATTCATAGAATAATGGGTTTTACTCCAACGACATATAAATTAAGATTCAAAATAATCATATTGCTAAAGGAAAAATTGTCGTGGTGATAAGTGCTTAGCATGTACGGGGATTGTCTGAACATATGCAAAAGGGAAAAATTACGTGAGGGAATGGTACGGGTGGCTATTAGCAGTATGCAAAAAAATTCCAGCGCTATTTGCTCGCCACATGACTATGTGAACATTAACGGTTAAAGGAAGTGCATTTATATTGTCTCTTGCTAATGAGAAGGTGCCTGGGCATGCATGTGGGATTATTATTTACTATATTTGTTTGGGGAGTCCGCACTACCTAATTAAAATCAAATAAAAAGCCGATGTTCACCCACAAAATGCAGGAATCTACCTATAGACAATCGATGTCTACCAACAAACTGCTTGTAGATGCTCGTAGAGTACCAATGGATGCTGACAGGCTACTTGAGGGTAGACACTGGTAGACTGCCTGTAAGCCGATACTCGTAGACCATCGGCATCTTTCTACAAGGATTCTGTTGGCTTCCACTTGCAGGCAACCTATCGGTATTCACCAATAGACTGTCGATGTCTACCCACAGGTAGCCTGCCAGCATCCACATGTAAACTCCCAGCATCTGTTCATAGGTAGCCTACCAACATTGATCCCTAACCTGCTAAAAACTATAAAAATTATAAACTCCCAGCATCCGTTCATAGGTAGCCTACCGACATTGATCCCTAACCTGCTAAAAACTATAAAAAATAATAAGAAATTATATTGTAAATAAATCATTGCATACCTTGCTATACAATATTGATTCTTGAAGCCTTTCTGAGATCTTATATACAAATTACCAAAAAGAAATTGTAAAGTCACGTGATGGTATATGGTAAATTCTTTAGGATTAGGTTTTTAGGTATCGATAAATTATATTTATGAGTATATTTATATTTAATTTTAAGTGATCCTCTCTTCGAAATTAACTTTGATATTGAATATTTAGGCAATCCCACTCTATCAACCACTCTATAAAAATCATCAAATAATAATTTCAAAAAATAGATTTTTTATATATTAATGAATATTCAACACAAAAAAAACCATGGTATGAGTATATTCTACTATATTATGACTAATCTAAATTAAATTTTTTGGTACTTGTATGTGAAGGTTTCTTATAAATTTTTGTGTTATTTATTGAATCTTGTAAATGCCTTAGGACTTTCTCTATTGATTTTGATAAAAAATTAGGTTATGCTAAGATGATTCATGCTTTATAAAATAAACTACATGTTTAAAAATTATAATGTTTGCATGTATTACTCTTGAGCATTCTCATTGTAATAGATTATGAATTAGTTGTGGTCTTTAAATTTTTTTATAAATGAAAATGAATCACTTGTCCCTAACTACAAGTAGAGGTAGATCTAAGAAACCTAGGACTTTGTTATACATTTAATAATGAAAGTTACATGAATTACTTTATGTTCCCAATTCTCCTTGCCTCTCTACTGCAATGATGAAACCTTTGAATGAATTGTTTATGATTATTAATATGGTTGTCTTTCTTTAGTTCAAGTTTGATTATAATCTAATAAAAATGTTACATTTTTAATTCAATAATTTATACTAAGGATGATGGATTGTTTTATACAATAAATTACTATATGAAATAATAACTATGAAACATACATATTGAACCTTTATTTTCCTTCAAAGTGTGATTTTAAATTGTGAAATTCATGAATTTTTTTATGAGATTGAGTTTTTATTCACTCCATTCTTATCTTTCCAAAAAATTAATTTGTAATTGAAGTATGTAAGCCCCTATAATATAAGATTCCTTTCTCTTAAAAAGAAAATATTAAACCACTTTTATAGTCTACAATGTATGTTTAATGTTAAATATAACCCTTTACATTAAATTTATTGTATGTATGTATGTATGCATGCATGTATGTGTAACATTTGAGTTCCATGATTGAATGTTAATAAAAAGTTAAAACTAAAACTAATTAACAAAGCATTCAAAATTTTATAAATAAAATTGAATAGTTGACCAAGTGTAATCATATGTAGATTTCAAATAATAAGCATTGGTTGTCAAGGCATAAATAGCCATATTAAATATAAATCACTTTATCATTGTAAAGTGTCATTATAATTAGTGATAATTTAATAGAAATGATTGAGCTTCTAAAAAATATGAAAGTTTTCTTCAGTGTTTGCACTATAATATTTAAGTATTTAAAAATTAAGAAATCCATCTTCATTGTTTAATCCTTAGACTTCAATATGAAGTTTAAGTACTGATTTTTTAATTTTATCATGGCTTGGTTTTGAACTAATTTATTAATACTAGACTGTGTTTCTTAAAACATTTTTTCATTCAATAATGAAACTATATATTTATATATACTTAAGACCTCGATCTACCATCTTCATTTATCATTACTTTGTAATTTGTAATATATTTGTGACTATCATAATCAATAAAACTATGTTGAGAGATAATTGTAGATAATCTTAGTTCAAAATATTACTAATAAATTTATCAAAAAATTTATTATAAAACCTGAATCATTTCTTTTCATATATATATATATATATATATATATATATATATATATATATGAGAACATAAAGAGTAAAAAAGTAAATATAAGTTATAATGATTTAATATTATAACCTATTTCCATTGAATGATTTTCAATAAGTAAATACACAATTTTATTTGATCATAATATTTGAGTTCATGCATAAAAATGACGTGCATCAAATATATATATTTGATGCACGTCATTTTTATGCATGAACTCAAATATTATGATCAAATAAAATTGAGTATTTACTTATTGAAAATCATTCAATGGAAATAGGTTTTAGATCATTATAACTTATATTTACTTTTTTTACTCTTTATGTTCACTTTTTACTAGAATTAACACTTAAATATGTATGCCAATGAGTAATAAGTACCAATATTTATAGATTTATTTTTTAATACAAATTTCAAACTATTTAAGAATAGTTTAATGCTTTCTAAAACATGTTTATATATCAAGCAATTTGAAAGCCAATTACAAATATATAAATGCACGAAAAAAATAGATGCTTAAAACATAAAGAGTAAGTAGTGAAGAGGGATTTCCTATTTTAAATGTCTAAAGTGTAAAGTATAAATAGTGAAAAAGGATTTCCTATTTTTATAATATTCAATCTATTCTCTTTATATCATCATATCATTATTATCTTGATAATAATAAAATAATTTATTATTAACATGATATTTTAAGCTTCTTACAATTATCATTACAATTAATTTAATTAAAACATTATTAAAAAAATAAAAAAACACTTTACACCTCTTACATTTTTAATTAAAATAATAATAAAAATTAAAAGTGTAAAGTGCCATAGATTGATTTATTATTATCAAAACAATAGAGATGATTTGAAGAAAATTGATTGAATATATAGAAAGTCTCTTCACCGTTGTTTACTCTTCACTATCTTCGCATCTACTTTTCTCCCGTAGGTGTCAATTCGTAGTTCGAATTAGAAATGTGTTCGAGAAAGCACCGAACTCTTCCATAAATAGATTGGCATTTTTAATACAAAGTGACCTATTTCTTATCTTATGCTTTTCTGATTTTGAGAGAATAGTTGTGAGACAATGACAACAATGACATTAGAGTTATACGAAGCAGCTGAGTCCGGTAACGTTGCAGCATTGGAGGAGCTGCAAGAACGGAAAATTGACGTTCTCGTGCAGGTTTCCCCTGGAGGAAACACTGCTCTTCATATATCTTCCTACTACGGTCATCAATCGTTCGTGGAAAAGCTTCTTCAACTCATCAATGCAAAATCAGACGTAGAAGCTAGAAATGAAGGACAAAAGCATAGATTCCTGAGAGCTAAAAACAACGAGGACAATAACGCTCTGCACGAGACGGTGAGAGGCGGAGACCATGGCAATATCGTGGAAGAGTTAATTAAAGCTGACCCAGATCTCGCACGCATTCGCAATCGCAAGGGTGAGTCGCCTCTCTTCACAGCATCTGCCAATGGCCGTCTCAATGCAGTGCAAAACTTGTTGCAACTTGGCGATCCTCTATATCCAAGATTCGACGGCCAGGCATGTTTTCACCATGCCTTGTACTACGAACATTATGGTAATTATATGCAAATGTAATTTCATAAGCACTTTGTGTGTTTTCTTTCAATTTTGTAATTAGTTTAAAGACTTCCCTCGCTATTCTAAAGACCATGCATTGTTCCCTGTATTCTTTTGTGCAGAAGTGGCTGCGGCACTGCTAAAACAAAACTCCGAGCTCAGGAAACAGGAAGATTACTTTTGGGGGAACACGCCGCTGCATATCGCTGCATTTGGTGGCTGTCCTGAGAATGTGTTAGAAACTGAAGATTAGCTGGAGATAATTTATCCATCCACAACTTAACTCCATGTTCCACCTCCCTCCTTCTCATGCATGCATAGCAGTTAACAAACAGTTACAGATCAGTTAGTTCAAACAGTTAAACAAGCAGTGTTACTTCTTGCTCAGCTTGCATGCAGTAGCAGTTGAAGTTAGTTAAACAATCAATTTATTTTCAGTTATTTTTGCTTTCACATTCTATTTATAGACGCCTTGGGTGCAGCTTTATAATGCAAGAAAAAGAAGATTAATAAAAATCTTGTTTTTAAGAATTGCAGTAGCAATCTGGGTGAGTTCTTGTTTTCTTGTTTTTATGCTATGTTTTCTAATAACAAAGTGGTATCAGAGCGCAGGTTAGAAAGAGAAAAGCCCAACAGTCAAGTAGAACAAGGCGATGCACTGCAGAGCCGTGGGATAGAAGAAGCGTAGTCTGGAAGAGCGCAGGTTGGAAGTGCCAAGTTGGACGTAGCAGAAGCATGCAGTAGTCAACGCGTGAAAGAAGAGCCAGCAGAGTTCAAGAAAAGACAAAACAAAGGAATTGCGTAGCCTGTTCGTTGAAGCACAGGGTCGTGGGGACGCCGTGGGTTGACAACCAGCAAGCAGCCAACAAGGCACAGTCAAAGAAGAAGCGCAGTCTGCCCATTTAATCTACTCTTGCATCGAAAGTTTTTTATTTGTTTATTGTTATTTCTTTTGTTTCTTTCTGCAATTGCTAGTGAATAACAAAAAACACGGACCAGATCGCTGAAGTTTGCTTGAATACCAAGACGGGCTCTAAGAATTGTTCACTCTAAAGTCCGTTTTGCAGGAAAAGAAAGGATCGGGGGTTTGAAATTTAGTAGAGAGAAAGTCAGATAAGGAAAAGCACAGTGAAGAAGTGCGCTTCAACCCTCCTTGCAGCCGTTGTTCATTGTCGTCTTTCAATGTGAGACATGGCAATGAATAACAGTATTTCTCAGCCTCAAATTCCCATTTTTAATGATAAGAATTACAATTTTTGGGCAATTAAGATGAGAACTTCGTTTTACTCACAAGATGTTTGGGATCTTGTAGAGAGTGGTTTTGTAGAACCACATGATGAGGCTGTCCATCTGGCATTAACTCGAGCACAAAAGGAAGAGCTTAAAGAGAACAAAAAAAAATGCAAAAGCTTTATTTCTAGTCCAACAGGCATTGGATGAATCGATTTTTTCCAGAGTGTAGCAGCAACGAGATCTAGATCGGCATGAAAAATCTTGGAGACTACCTATAAAGGTAATACAAAGGTAAAAATTGCTAAATTGCAATCTCTTAGGAGAAGTTTTGAAAATTTGCAAATGAATGATTCAGAGTCTATAGACCAGTTTATGGGTCATGTATTGAATATAGTGAATCAAATTAGATCTAATAGAGAAACAATAACGGATTAGAAGATCATAGAAAAAATACTCATGAATTTACCCAGCAAATTTGATGCAATAGTTGTAGCTATTGAGGAAACCAAGGATTAGGAACAGTTATCTGTAGATGAATTAATGGGTTCTTTGCTAACACATGAATCCAGAATGAATAGGAATAACAATAATTCTCTTGAGAATGCTTTCAAGTCACAGGTATCATTTGGCAGAGGAAGAAGAAGAGGAAGGTCAAACATCAGAGGAAGAGGCACAGGCAGAACTGGAAGAAACAATCTAGATCAAGGTGAAAACAGTAATCAAAACTACAACAATAGAGGATGTGGCAACAATCACTTCCAGCAAAGTTCACAGAGGTTTGATAAATCTAATATTCAATGTTATTATTGCAAAAAATATGGACATTATGCAAGTGACTGCAGAAAGAAACAAGGATATGTGGACAAACAAAATGCTAATTACACAAACGAATCTAGTTCTAATCTAGGTGAATTTAGTTCTAATCCTGGAAGCTTATTTCTCACTTGTCATGTTACTCAAGAAAAAGCTAGAGATATTTGGTTCTTAGATAGTGGATGCAGTAATCATATGACAGGGAATAAAGAATTATTTGCTAGTCTTGATGATTATGTAAACTCTGAAGTTAAATTAGGAAATGATATCAAAGTGGATGTAATGGGTAATGGAGTAATAAATGTTTTGGCAAAAAATGGTGAAAGAAGGTTTATACCTCATGTTTATTTTGTACCTGGACTAAAGCATAACATTATGAGTGTTGAACAGTTAGTATAGAAAGGCTATAGAGTATCTTTTATGGATAATATTTGCACAATACTAGACAAGTTTCCAAGTGACAGGTTGATAGGAAAAGTGGAGATGACCAAGAATTGAATTTTCCCTCTTTGAATTCAGTGCATCCAAGGAGAAGAGGAAGCACAATTCAAAACCATGCATCTAGACTAATCATGGCTATGGCACTTAGGGTATGGACATTTACATTTTAGAGGTTTCAATTTGTTACAAAAGAAAAATATGGTCAAGGGATTACCACCAATAGAACAGCGAGGAAGTTCATTTGACAGTTGTATTCTAGCAAAACAACATAGAGAGAGCTTTCCAATAGGAGCCTCATATAGAGCAAAGGTAATATTGGAGCTAGTCCATAGTGATTTATGTGGACCAATGCAAATTCCATCATTTGGAGGTAGTATTTATTTTCTAACCTTCATTGATGACTTTAGCAGAAAAATGTGGATATATTTTCTCAAAAATAAGTCTGAAGCCTTTAGAAAATTTAAAGAATTCAAGGCTATGGTTGAAAAGTAGAGTGGCCATTACATCAAGGTATTTAGATCAGATATAGGAGGTGAATATATGTCTAATGAATTTCAAGATTTTTGCAGATATTATGGCATCAAAAGGCAACTGATTATAAGGTACACACCACAGAACAATGGTGTAGCAAAAAGAAAGAATAGAACAATCATGGAGATGGCAAGAAGCATGTTGAAAGCCAAACACTTGTCAAATGAATATTGGGCAGAAGCAGTAGCATGTGCAGTATATATTCTGGATAGAAGCCCAACAAAGAGTGTCAGAGATCAAATTCCACAAGAAGCGTGGAGCGGTAAGAAACATAGTGTACATCATTTCAGAATTTTTGGTTGTATAGCATATTCTCTTATACCATTTAAATTGAGAAGAAAACTTGATGATAGAGGTGAGAAATGCATTTTTTTTGATATAGTGAGGAATCAAAGGCTTATAAGTTGTATAACCCCATTTCAAAGTAAGTGATTATTAGCAGAGATGTTGAATTTAAGGAAGCATAAGCATGGGATGGTAGCACCATCACAATTGGAGCACCAATTCCACAAAATGAAGAAGAATCTGAAGAAATTTTTTTGCAAGGTGATCAATCCTCTCCACAAGCAAGAACAAGCACTTTAATAAGAACACTTAGGAGGTATGAACAAGGTGAATCATCTGGTCATGCATGTCATCCTATTCCAAATTCACAAGTGATGAATCAGATCCAACTCTTGCTACTTTAAGATCAAGAATTAAAGGTAAGAAAATGAGAAACTTGAATGAAATTTATAATCAAGAAGAAGAGAAGTTAGATTTGTGTTCAAATTTTGCTCTTTTCACTCATGATCCTATGTATTATGAAGAAGAAGTTAATGAGGAACATTGAATAAAAGCAATGGATGAAGAGATGAATGTCATTGAAAGAAATCAAACATGGGATCTGACTAATCTACTTGAATGTAAGGATTGTATAGGAGTCAAATGGGTTTATAAGACTAAATTTGATGTAGATGGAAATGTTGAAAAGCACAAGGCAAGGTTAGTAGCAAAAGGTTTTGCACAAGAACATGGAATTGACTATAATGAAACATTTGCTCCAGTTGCTAGACTGGATACTGTTAGAATGGTTTTATCAATCACTGCTCAAAATAATTGGTATGTATATCAAATGGATGTCAAATCAGCTTTCTTGAATGGTTTTCTAGATGAAGAAGTGTATGTGAAATAGCCACCAGGTTATGAAGTGCAAGGACATGAAGAAAAAGTCTACAGATTGAAGAAGGCTCTTTATGGTCTCAAGCAAGCACCAAGAGCATGGTATAACAAGATTGATTCATATGTGACAAACAATGAATTCAGTAGAAGCAATAGTCATCCTACTTTGTACACAAAAATCAATAAAGAAGATCAGATTTTGATTGTGTGTTTGTATGTTGATGATTTGATTTTCACTAAAAATTTGTCTATAGACACATTTAAATCAGCAATGAAGAAAGAATTTGAAATGACAGATTTGGGATTAATGAAGTACTTTTTGGGTATAAAAGTTGTACAATCAGAGAAGAGAATTTTTATTTGTCAAACTAAATATGCAAAAGATGTGTTAAGGAGATTTAAGACGTTGAATTGTAAACCAGCACCTACACTAGTTGCTACAGGGACCAAACTTCGTTAAGAAGACCAAGGGTCTAATGTTGATTCTATAATATTCAAAAGACTAGTTGGCAGTTTGATGTATCTTACAGCTACAAGACCAAATATCATGTATGGGGTCAGTTTAATCTCAAGATTCATTGAGTCACCGAAAGACTCACATTGGCAAGTTGAAAAAAAGATATTGAGATATATGGCAGGAATTACTGAATATGAAATTTTATATTCCACAACTAACGATTTTAGTTTGATTGGTTATACTGATAGTGATTTTGCAAGTAGCATTGATGACAGAAAGAGTACTTCTGGACATGCCTCTCTTTTAGGAACAGGTGTGGTCACATGGGCATCCAAAAAGCAACCTATAGTGACACTTTCATCAGCTGAAGCAGAGTATGTAGCAGCCACATCAGCAGCATGTCAAGCAACTTAGATGAGGAGAATATTAACAGATTTATTATAAGCACATAAGGAGTCAACACCAATCTTGTGTGATAACAAATCAGCAATTGCATTATCAAAAAATCATGTTTTTCATAAGAGGAGCAAGCACATTGATACAAGATTTCATTTTATCAGAGAGTTAGTAAACAATGAAGAAATCCATCTGGAGTTATGCAGATCTAAAGATCAATTGGCAGATATATTCACAAAGGCATTAGCAAAGGAGACCTTTGATTATCTAAGACAAAATTTAGGCATTGTAAATGCTGTAGTTGTTAGTAGTAGAAATTAAGGGGGAGTGTTAGAAACTGAAGATTAGCTGGAGATAATTTCTCCATCCACAACTTAACTCCCTGTTCCACCTCCCTCCTCATGCATGCACAACAATTAACAAATAGTTAGAGATTAGTTAGTTCAAACAGTTAAACAAGCAGTGTTACTTCTTGCTTAGCTTGCATGCAATAGCAGTTGAAGTTAGTTAAAGAATCAGTGTATTATCAGTTATTTTTGCTTTCACATTCTATTGATAGACGCCTTGGGCAGAGCTTTGTAATGCAAGAAAAAGAAGATTAATAAAAATCTTGTTTTCAAGAATTGCAGTAGCAATCTAAGTGAGTTCTTGCTTTCTTGTTTTTATGCTCTGTTTTCTGATAACAGAATGTTATTAAAAAGCTGTTGGAACGTGATCCCGATACCTGTTATAAAAAGGACTAAATCAAGCAACAGACCGCACTTCACGTAGCGGCAGAGCATGGACATGTTTCTGTTGTGAAATGCATACTCATGTCTGCAAGAAGTTGTGTTGAGATAACAGATAAAGACGGCAGAACTGCCCTCCACTACGCTGTAGAAAATGGTCATGTGGGTGTTGTGAGAGCACTAGAGGCTACTCAACATGGTTGACAATAACGGTGACACTGCGCTCGACATACTGCTCCACAACTTCGATAAAGTAGAGCAGCCAATTCGATACTATAGGGTGAGTAAACCTTTGATGTTCTTCAATTGTTTAAATTGTTTGGAAAACGGTATTAAAGGACATTGACGTTGGTGCAGATTCGGAGATTACTGCGCCGTAACAGGGCTAAAGTGGAAGTGGAGACGGCAAACAAGAGAAAAGAAACAAAGCCATTTGGAAATGGGGAGGGTGATTCCACAAACATCAACAATCTTTTAGTGTGCGTCACATTGATTGCAACCGTCACATTTCAAGCAGCGTTTACCTTGCCTGGAGGAACTCAATCCATGGAGGGTGGTAAGAATATAACCTGGCCAGGACGAACTCAACCCTCCGAGGATGATAAGAATATAATATTCTCGCCATAATTTCCTCTTGGTAAGGAAAGAGTGTCCGTCACGCTAAGCCGCGATACAACATTCGCATCAGTTATAGTGCTTGACACGCTGGCATTCTCCCTTTCCATGACGGTAGCGATTCTTCTTGCATATGAACACACTAAAGGGCGTAATTTCATTGTTTATGCCCGGTTTTTATTACCAGTAGCAGTCTACATGACGATGGGTACGTTTGCCTCCACCATTTTTTCAGTGCTAAAGCATGATTCTCTTGAGTTAGCACTCATCGGACTTTTTGTGCCTATGACTACCTCTGCTTTGATACTTTCCCGTATATTCTATGCTTTGATAATAGATATTCTTAACAGAGTAAGCGTGGGCGGAGGTCATCGAGGGAAGTCCCGAGGTTGGTTGAGAGCCTAAAGTCCCTTTACCTCGGCCGCCTCATCTTCTGGCATGTTTAGTGCCATTGGTGCCATAGCTCTATTGAGTTTATGCTAATGTTTCCAAGATAAGATTGTATTGCAGTTATATTCATTCCTTAAATATAAACCATTAAATATTATGATGATCAACTCTTTTTTTATTATAGGTCTGATATTTTATGAAGAAATGTCTATATGTAGATATGTTCATGTAAGTTGAATAATATATAATATTTAAATTATTATTATTGAAAGGATTATTATAGTTTAAAATTTAGTTTAATTTTCGATTATAGTATATATTATTTCTTAAATAAAATTTGTTATTATATGTATATAAAAATATTTTAAAAACAAATGTTAAGTTATACAATTTTGAAAAAAAAAATATTGAAAGGACATTTAATTACATGTTTTGATTGGTAGAATGTTTTGAAAAATTATACACATAGAAAATTTGACATTGTGTCCAACAATTGTAATGCATGAAGGCCTTTTGAACATTCACACGGAGTTCCCCTGTATGATCAAGTACCATGAAGCTTAGAATGGAATGGCTTTATAGTTGATATTAATTGCTCATGGCTTCAAGCATATTATCACTATATTTATATGTAAATAATTCTAATCAATAGTTTAGAAGGTTATTTTGCAAATCATTTTGATGTAGTAATTTATTTGCTACAACGATCTAAATGTTTTATAAGGTATGGATTCTAAAAATGCATAGGGTTTGAATTTTTATTTTATCCTTGATCATTTTATATATTTCTCTCAATGAATTGTTATTATGTAAGTTTGTTCATTTCATGAATTTCCATTTCATTTTCGTTTAAATTTTAATAGCTAGAAGAAACTGCATTGTCCAATTTTACTATTGAAGCCTTTATGGAGGGGGAGAAGGGATTGGGTGCTTTTTAATGTTATCTTTTATCTTTGAGCTTCATTTGTTGGATTGGGTTTTTTGTCTATATTGACTATAATGATTATAAAATATTATCGAGAATTCATTACCGTAATATTTTTCTGAATTAAATATTTCAAGTTTGCTTAGGGTCTAGTGGCTTTAATTTTATTCCTTATAAGTGGGTATTTTGTCCCTCTTTCTGGGAAAACATCTAAATAAATCCAAAAAAGGCTCATTCATTATTAGACATTCTCTAAGGAATAGTAGGATTGGCTTGGCTATTAGGTCATGATTAGGTCATGATTAAATATTTTGTCAAATACATTATTTATAGTTTTAGGTAATCATTAGGTTTATTTTTCTATATAAAATTGATGACTACCTGGTCCTTCTAAATAAATTTGAATCTTTTTATTCTTAATAACTCCTTCCCTAACACATTACGAAGAAGAATATTTTAGAAAAATATAAATAGTACATTTTATACAAATAATACAAACAATTGGATGGTAATATGTTAAAATTTTTGTAAGTTTTAGTGCTTATAAACATAAAATGTTGTATATAATATTTATATTTTAATATACTCAAAATGTTGTAGGTATGACATTTATGAAAATAATCACCTATTAAAATACACCTGCCAGAGACAATTTCCATGCATAGAAATTGTAAGGATTCTCATATTTTATTGATGAAAGTAAACAATGTTAATACAACTTTAGACAACAACAGTAGGTATTTTATTTTCAATTAAAACTATATGAAATATATTAACTCCTTATCTATTATATTAGTTAGGTATCTATATTTTAGGTTCCTAAACTAATATTTTGTGATCCACCAGTTTACCAAGATAAATTTATAGATTATAAGAAAATTGTATGTATGTGCACACGTAAAAATTATCACACTGTGTACTCACATATTATATATTATAAATTGTTGAAATTTTATCCAAACTTATGTCCAAAGGATTGAATGTTACTAAATACATTATTTGGATACTCCAAATTAAATATGATCACTTTTAATTCAAAGTCAACAAACACATTTTCAATCATTGGAAACAATCTTAAGAAAATAATCATATTCTTTATAATATTAAAAAAACCTAGAATAACCTTCTACATTATCGACATGCGTAACTAAAAAGGCCTAAAAACTTACAATTCGACATGTATGTTAATATGTACCAATACAAATCTATTAAATATGTCATGAAAGATTATGAAATCATCCTGTATATAAACTTCTTTGTGAACATGAATTTTTTTGACTAAACCTTAGACATGCTTAGACCTACTTTGGGATTGGTTTTCTTTCATTATTTTCATTTTGTGCCAAATGGTTGGAAACCTCCATTGACCACTTAATTAATGAGAACAAAGTATCACCTATAGAGCCTTATGCTTTTTGATTTGGGATCAGATATGGGACATGAAACTTGGAGCACCACATCATGGACCTTAGACATAAGCATGACAATAATCAAAGAGACTAAAAAATTACGCCGAATAGGATTTGGTTCCGATCGAATCAAATCTGTTAAGAATGTAGAGTGCAATGAATCGCTATTGGCTTTAATGTCTCTTTCTCTTTTAGTTGATGTGACTTCTCCAAAAACTCACAAACATTCACATTATAAATATTCATCTCTCCATATTTGAAGCAATATTCAAAATTCCCTACTTTAGCTACCATCATATTCTATTTGAGAATGTGTAAGGCATGTAAAAGAATACATATTTGACATCCTTGAGACCCCAATATATCTAGTGAGGTATGCTCCAGAGGTAAAATCCTTATCCTATTGGAATCCCCTGATCAGAGATGTTTGAATTGAAATTCATTGGATGAGATTTTTGATTTAAAGGAAATGCTTTTCATATTTATTTTGAAGTGCAACGTGCAGTCTACACATTGAAGCTTTGTTGTTTCTTAGGTGTCCTTGAATCAAAGGGATAACTTGTCCATGTTGCACCTAGGTTATCCATAGATAAAATTACAACTTGAGGATGAAAGTCTAACCTTGCTACATCAAAATTAATGAATGGTGAAATATTTGTAACTTGAGGTTAAAATCTCAGTGTTGCTCCACCAAATTTATCCATAGACAAATTCATCATAACTTGAAGATGATATTTTGGCCTTGCTACACCAAAGTTATCTATACATAGACTACTAGTAACTTGAGGTTGAATATTAAGCCTTAATTTCGAATCAATATTTTAGATTGATGTGGGCTTCTTGTACCCCGATAAGTTTTACCAAGTAATAGGAAACAAGTTAAATTTATAGATGGGTAATAAGAATATGGGATCGGATGTGATATGCTTATAATTATTTTAATACATTCAAAGACAATATGTATAGGATAAGGGACTTGCAATATCTGAATGTAATATAAAGTTACTTTAAGACGATATAGTAGGGGGTTTTGCTCTTAGAATGAATGTTGAGTTTTGCATTCTAAAAATAGGTTAGATAAATCCGAAGATGGTTTTCTTATTTTTTAAGATCTTTAAATTCTAAAGAGTAAATAATGAAGAGGGGTTTTCAATTTTTTTGAATATTTAAAGTGTAGAATAAAGTGTGAAGACGCTTCCTCATATTTTAAATGTTTAATCTATTTTATTTAAATTATCGTTATTTAAGATGATATTTTATAGTAATAAAATAGTTTATAATTAAATTGACATTTTAAAATTGATCAACTTATTTACGATTATATTTGATAACTTATTAAATATTATAATTTTGTAATAATTTAATTAATTTTTTTTATTTTAATATTTATATTTTTATTAACTTACTTTTTTAAATTAAAAAGATATAAAAAAATATTATATATTACATTTTAAAATAAAATTTAATAAAAATATTATAATTTAATTAATATTGTTATTAACTTTTTTTTGGTGTAAAACATTTAATAATTTTGACATGCCATAATAATATTAATTAAACTACAACTTTTCAATTAAATTTTATTCGATCCATAAGGATATTTGAAATGTCTTTTTTTAATAAAATACTATATTTTAAGGATTTTTGAAATATATATATTTTTTAATAAAATATTATATTTTATTTTTTTGGGTTGAGAATTTTAATTATAATATTATTTTCTTCAGTTAACCATGTTAAAAAGTAACGAGCATATGATTTACATATTCCTTCCTATTCCTTTTCACTGTTCCCACTTCAACTTTTTTTCTATCTCTGGATTTCCAACCAAGTTTAGTTAACCATGTTAAAATGTAGCGAGCATATATATATGCTCGCTAAGGGTTGGGTCGGGAGGCATTAACGGAACCTTTGGCCGATTTAGATCTGTAAAGAATACAAGTGTCCATTTATCAGCTTTAACCTTAAAGCCTTCTTGCCTTATATTCGAGCCGCGAAGAAAGATTGGCAACTCGGCAGAAGAAATGCAAGGGAATAAAAAAAGACAAAATAAAAAGAAAATCCTTCCCATGGCACAATCGGGTAGGTGGACATCAACACCATTGTTAGTGTGTATATATATATATATATATATATATATATATATATATATATATATATATATATATATATTTGGTCACTAATTTTATTCTGATATAATATTTATAGATATTATTATTAATATGATTTGATTTAAATATATAATTTTTATTGTTTAAAAATAAATAGTATATTTTCAAATTATTTTATTAATATGTTTTATTTTTCACTTTCTTCTTCTATTTTTATCATGAAGTTTATGATGTGATAAATTTTTATACATAAAATTGAAAAATAATAACTTTTAAATATAAAGAATACAAAAATTAAGTTAAATATTTAAATAATTTTAAGAAATTTGCAGTAATATTTATGTTATAAATTTGTGATCTACATATACTTGTTATTCTTAATAATATATTTGTAGGAAACAAATATGAGCAAAATGGAGAGTTTTGCATAAGCCCAACAAAAATATGTACATTTGATGTTTGACAGTTAGATATATGATAGTTAAATTCAATGGTGACACTATATTTACCTCACAAAAAATGGGTTCCTTTTTAACGATGTAGGGTTATAAAAACATATATTTACACAAGGTGTGTCTAGTTTTTGGCTTGTAAATACATTGATCTCATTCGTAAATAGTATTTTCCCAATGTGACATAGCTCTATCTATGGAGAAATCAACCATCTCATAAGCCCATTATTTTAACTTCGATTAATGATGCAAGTAATTTCCTATGGATAACATTTGATTGGTGTACCACAGGATTTAGATGACCAAGGGTTGCAGATGGATAGGTTCTAAAAAAATATATGGGTTCTTATGATATACCTGAATGTACATGAAATCTCAAATTTATAAACATATGTTGTCTTGAACCCTGTGATGATGGGTCAAATCTCACCTCACTTCACAATAGATTTTATGTTCTTAGACAAAGACAATAGATCTTTGATAATGTTTTAAAACCCCAAGCACAAGGTTTTATCCTAAAATATAAATAAAATACTAGCAAATAAAAAATAAAAAATAAATTCTTAGTTACACTACTTCCATTACCAAATTCTAATCATTAAGATCCTAATAAGGCAAGAAGAGAGAATATGGTGGGTAGTCGCAAAAATATATATGTCAACATAATAAAAAAAAATGTACTAATTTTAAAGCTACCTTTAATTCCTTCATATACCTTATTGTGGGCTAAGGATTATTGTGGAATCCACTTAGAAGATGATCGAGAAAAGAGATTGAGAAATCCATGAAGAAGGGGAAAATAAAAACCATGACTAAAATATGTTGAAATTATACAAGAGACCATAATGTCATAATGAACCACCCCAGTTGAAAGGAAAATTTCTCATGGTGACTTCTGATTTATTGCAAAGAATGCTAATGGATAAATTGGTTCAAATAATCTAAAATATAAATTTCAAACTGTATGTGATTAACACATCACATTGTGAAATGGAAAAATTGAGTGAATCTCTATGCTGTCAATGTAATTTGATGGACTAAGTAGCAACTGGATTCGTAAGTATCACCCTATGGGATCCATACAAATGATGTGAGATTGGTCAGGTTGATCAAGGTACCAAAACCATTTCATCACCAATTATCCTTTATAATCAATTGAAGATTGATCAAGCAGTCAACCAAGTGAACCCCCTTATTCAATGCATGTGATCTAATCTAAAAACATCCTCTTCATTTCCATTCAAAATTAAAATGTGGTTAGTGAATAATTAATCTGAGATGTTTAGGTGATTTACATTAATCATTATGATTTTGAAGGCTACTATGATTGATTTTTGTTACCTCTTCTATATAATGGATATTTGTATGTAGGAATGTCATTTATATCCTTTCATTTCTTCTTTAAAGTAATGTGCTGCTAGTAATACATGTATTATGAAGAGTGAATGAAATACATAATCATAGTAAAATTAGACATGCAAAATAAACACAACCTAGATATCTATGTTATTATTTCCTTACAAATGAATAATATGATAATGATAAATATGTGCATATGGCATAGGAGGTTTAATCCACCCATTCTGTTAATATACAAACTATACCTTAATGGCTCTTGGAATTCTCAGTAACAATGAGGTCATTGATAGAATTTTAACCCTCTCTAAAACCTTAGATAACCCTATAAATGAGTCAATTGACACAATGAAGGTTGTGTGTTGAAATGTTCACTATATAATATGCAACAAGTCACTTTGAGATGACTATGTGTACCAATGAGACTCGAATAAGGCCTTGCATATTAAATGGCCTTAAGACATTATAAACACTTAAGGGATTCACAATGAAATATTTTATTTATTTATCCTATGAAACTAATGTTAAGTTGATACTAGGAAAAAATTCACCTTAATATCGTATCACTCAACTCTTATGTGGCTCGGTATTTTCAATCATCGATTAGTATGAGGCGACATATAAGCTATTGATTAGGTAGAGATTAAAGTTTTTTTTATGGTAGCAACTCTTATCTTAACTTGATTTTCATAGTAATAATTGAAGATATGAATCTTCCCGTCGACTTAATGTCATTTTTAATCTTCTCTCTCTTTAATGAACCTTTCATTGCATTTAAATTAATTCTTAGGACTACGTTTATCCCCCTAAATAATTACTAGTAAGGTTTGTGCCACTTAGAAAAATCCCATGGCCACAAGGCATAGAGTTGTTGCTCCTTGTTTTAGGGACTCCATAGAGTTCTTGATCCCAAGGGGGTTGTGATGGTGACAAGTGTCACCATATCAATGGCTTGGGTTTGTGTGCACCCTAGGTAGGTTTTAAGCCTTGTATACCATGTGGTGATTGTCACATTATCTACAAGGCTCAACTAATGATGGAAATGGTTGTTATAGACTAGGTAATGAGGGTCTTGTAAAAATGTGAATGCCTTATAAAATAGAATTGGCATATTTTATATGCAGGATCATAGATATCTTGTGAAGAGTCCATGTAACAATTATCCTAAAATCACTTTATGGCTTCATTTAGGTGTGCATGTCTACATGGAGGTAGTCTAGATATGTGGAAACATAAACTTTAAATAATTATTTTAGAAGTATAAAATGAATTTTTGTCATGTAGACTCTTGATAGTGCTTAGTTCACAAAGTGTCACATATATATACAACTTGGTATATGGTTCTTCCTTCATTACACAACATTAAATTATGGGGACCATAATTATTTCCAATGATTTATGTATATATGTATATATATGCATGCATGTATGTATTTATGTATGTATTTATGTATGTATGTATGTATGTATGTATGTATGTATGTATGTATGTGTATACATGCACATGCACACACATGCGTGTGTGTGCCCGCGCGTGCACACACACACACACACACACACACACACACACACACACACACACACACACACACACACACACACACACACACACACACACACACACACACACACACACACACAGATATGTATGTATGTGTGTATGTATTATGTATGTATAGACACATACATTGTTTTGGTGGTTAGGGAAAATGAAGAGTTCCATGACACCCTTCCCTTTTGTGTGATGTTATTGATATAAAAAAATCTTATGGACCCATGAATTTGTTGAACATGTAGATTTTTATATGATAGTTGAACTATTTTGAAATTCAAAGACATTAATCCCCAATGCGATAAACATAATTAAAGTGAAATCACATGGATGATAAATAGATAATTTTGTGTTAAAATTTAAATATAATATTAAGTATGAAAAGTTGCCAAGATTTCATGTATTGATAACATATAGATTAGGTTCAAAATATGATGTATAATTATAAAGTCACAGGTGGCCACTAATGTAATTCAATATAGTTAAGAGAGACCTCAGCCACATGAAACACATTATCAAAAATATTTCCAAGTGAGGGAGTTATAAGGTATCCATGTGGGCATAGAGGGACCCATTTTTCACTCACTTCAAACATAGTGCTAAACTTTCTATGAAACCCATGAAACCTATGTAATTCAAATAATAATGGGTTTTACATCCACGACATATAAATTGAGATAAAAAATAATCACTGACCTCAACTGCTTATATGGTGATAAGTGCTTATCATGTATTAGGGTTATGTGAAAATATGTGATTGATGGGTATTGGAGAAGCCAATACATAGATTTAACTCATGCACTAATCATTGTATCTAAACACATAAAGATAAATTTTCAACACAAATAATTTTCTTCTCTCTATTCTTTGAATAATTAATAATCATTCAAGACACAATAAAATTATATAGAAATGTGTTTCCTATAATCTCTTCACTAATTTCTCTCACCCAAAATCCTATGGTTATGCAAACTATTAAATACAATATATTGTTATAACAATATGAACAATACATCTCAACAATATATATTTTAACCTATATCATAATATTTTTATATAACAATATTAATACCAAATATTAGTTAACCTATTACTATTTAACTCTCCATAAATACTCAAATTTGTATATTTCAAAATTTATATTTCCTAAAATTCCCCCCATAGTTATTACATGGTGCAATAACATTAACACTCTCACCTACAGTATGCTCACCCATTGTATCATGCTATATTCAGCGCATGACCTTGATATAAAGAGAGCCTCACTCCTCCCATGGTTTTATAGGTTTAACATAAACTTTGACATTCACATAAATACCATCTACCTCCAATAATTGGCATGAACATAAATGTATTCCACCACATACTCTTAGGTCTACATACTACTGACACAATATTACTACACATGACCACTATTATGTGAAGGAATGCATCTGACATTTAATTTATGTGATCATAATAGACGTGTCATTGAGGGTCATCTCTATAAAGAAATAAGGCAGCCATGGGATCTCTGTAGTAGTTGCTCTCCTAACTATTACAAAAACACTATTCACTTCCTATGGTTTTTTAGATCTCTACCATAAACCCTTTCAAGATCCTTGAACTGACTTATATTGGTGCTTTCTATCCTTTCACAATGTCTTCACATTAGGGGATCATATTTAGAATTTGTGCACAAATTACATATCTAAAACGGGCATATTCTTCTATTATTATTTAGAAAATCACATAATGTAAATAAAAACACACCATACTATATATGTCACCAAAACATTGGTGTAGCCCCATTTTTGAACGCTAATGAGAGGTCATTGAAAGACCTCTAACCTCTGTGTATCCTCCAACCTCTAGTATATAAAGATCTTTACTTAGCTAGGATGTTGATGTAGCATAAGTGCATGAATTTTTTGAGGGGAATATCTCCATAATTTATACATGGCGTACATGTGATAATACATCCTTGTACACACATAATTTTATTTTGACAATTTTTAAAAAATTGACACTTCGACTCATTTTTAACATTTTGACAATATTAAAAAAAATGACTTGACTTAGACCGACATTTTTTATTTTTGTACATATGAAAAAATTTATTGACTAAAAACACAATTTTGATGACATGACATTACAACTAAAATGACTAGAAACTTTATTTCTACAATGACAATAATATTGACAAACGATGATAAAATTATACTAACAACACACAACAATTACTTTTTAAATTATACTTCAAAAATCTGAACACTTCAAATAAACTCTAAATACAATAATGACATTTACACCTATTGAAAAAATATTGTACTTATGATGAAACCATAAAAACTTAATGACTTATGAAATTGATTCATGACTTGCATGACACTTCTTACATGACATAAATTGCATTTGAAGACTTAGATAACTAGAATAAAAAGATACTAAACAAACTAAAACATCATGACCATATAAAATTCAAATATTCATGGCTCACATGGAAAATGGCAGATGATGGAAATAATTACTATGAAGAAGCCAAGTTATTTTTTTGCATGAACAGTTATCCAATTACAAAGATATGGAGAATGGAATGGCTTGTCTTGTTGGATTTTATCCACTACGTAATGATGCTTTCAGTAGTTGACACCTTCAATCTCATTTGATTTTGTGTGCCAAATGTTGCAAACTCAATAACACAACCAAGAGCTCTCCTATTCCTTACCAATTCTCCAATACACTTTCATTTAATTGAAAAAGAAATAAATCCACAATATGTGGCGACTAGCTAGAAAGAGGTAATAAATATGCTTGAAGAGTGAAATAATGTAGACACTTTGAGTGATAACTCTAGACAAAGACTGTTCTTCCCAAGGAAGATGCACATTGATAGGTGTTAGACTCCCTGTTGGTTTTGAACTTTGGATTATATAGCATGAAGGGAATAGAGGTTGATGAGAAGATTTTGACTGTGTTTGTCTTTGAACTAGATATAAATTTGAAATAATAGGACATCGATCATGTAGATTTTTTTCAAATGGAGATCTCTTTCAATACCTTCCACCAATTTACTATTTGAATCTTCATTAATAGGTTCCTCAAAATAATCTCCAATATCAATATATCCAATTGTGATGTCCCTGATCAACACTAAGACCAATGAATTCAAGGTCAATGTGATCCACAATTTTATCTATTTGTAACTCACCTAATTCTAATACATTTCAAAAAACTACTATAAAATCTTTTACCACTTTTTTCATCTACCTTTTGCTTAGGTTAGGATTAATACATATAATATATTATAGATATTCTATTACTAACACTAAAACAATATTTACATAGAATACTACCATCCTCATGGGTGAAGGATATATGACTTCCCCTTAAAATTTATTATTCTTCCATTACAAAGATCAACTCTACTCTAATTCCAATGATAGGTATTGGAGAAGCCAATAAATAGATTTAACTCATGCAATGATCAATGGAGCTGAATACACAGATAAATTTTCAACACATAATATTTTGATCTCTATTCTCTAATTAATTAATAATCATTCAAGACACAATACAAATATATAATAATATGATTTCTATAATTTTTCCACTAATTTCTCTCTCCTAAAATCTTATGATTATGAAAACCACTAAATATGGTATATTATTATAACAATATAAACAATATATCTCAACAATATATATTCTAACCTATATCATAATATTTTTATATAAAAATATTACTACCAAATATTAATTAACTTATTACTATTTACCTCTATGTAAATACTCAGATTTACACAACGTAAACATTAGATTTCTTAATAGTGATTAGGAAAAATTATGTAAAGAGTATGTAATCTGTAATTAAGTTGTATTATGGCCATGTAGAATTTTTTTTGATGAATCATTATTTTACGTGATGATATTAAGCTAAGAGCCAAGGACTGAGAGGTATTTATTCTATCAGAATCACCTAGGGCATGATCCTATCCTCATCCCTTTTCACATTTAAGGTTTTGCTAGTAACCATAATTGATCCTTGGTGGGCTCTTTGTAAGCTAACTTCATAGACTCTTATTTATTAAGTATAGTATGGTAATTTATGACCATGTGGAGAACTACAAAAGTGTGGAGAACAATAATAGGGTATACGATGAATAAAGAGGATCATTTCTGGCCACATATTCCACTTGCCTTAAACATAGTGTTATTGGCATAAATGAACTCACTATAGTAGCACTACGTGCTTGGCATGTGGATTTATGAATATTAAAGGTTAAGGGAAGAGTATTTATATTATCTCTCTCTAATGAGAAGGTGTCTAGGCATGCATGTGGGATTATTATTTACCATTATTTATTATTATTAAATGTGAGAATCTGTGCTACTCAATTAAATTAGAGAAGATGCTGACGTCTACCCATAGAATACGAGTTTCTACCGATAGAATGTTGGCGTTTTCCCACAAACTACTAGTGGATGCCCACAAATAGACTTATTACGGGTGGATGCCTATATACCATTGGCATTCATCCACAAGTAGCTGGCTAACATCTGCCTGCACACTGCCAGCATCTACCTATAGGTAGTGTGCTAATGCCCACCTATAGAAAAAATATCGATGTCCTCCCATAAACTACTAGCATCTGTCCATAGGTAGCTTGCCAACATCCACCCATAGCCTGCTAAAAGCTATAAAAAATACCAAGAAATTATATATTAAAAAAAAGTTGCTTACCTTGCTGAAAACTATTGATTTTTAAAGCCCTCCCGAGACTTGAAATACAAACCACTAAAATAATTTATAAAGTCATCCGACAGTATATGATGAATTCCTCTAGATTGGGTTTCAAGGTACAGATGAATTATATTTATATGAGGAAATTTATATTCAAATTTAGGCGAACCTTTCCTCAAAATTATCTTTGACCCATAAACTTTATGCGATCCTACCCTATTGGCCACTCCATAAAATTCACCAAATATCGACTTCAAAAAATGTAATATTCATAGATTAATGAAGACTCACCACCAAAAAAACCCTAGTATGAGGATATTCCATTATACTATGACTAATCTTTATTAAATTGTTTGGTACTAGTATGTGAAGTTTGATAATATTTATATATCAAGTAATTCGAAAGCCAATTACAAATATACAAATGCACGAAAAAAATAAATGCTTAAAGTATTAAAAGTAAGTGGTGAAAAGGAATTTCCTATTTTAAATGTCTAAAGTGTAAATAATAAATAATGAAGAAAGATTTCCTATTTCTTTAATATTCAATCAATTCTCTTTATATCATCTATCAATGTTATTATCTTGATGGTAATAAAATAATTTATTATTAACATGACATTTTACGCTTTTTAAACTTTCCATTATAACTAATTTAATTGTAACTTTTATTTAGAAAAATAGAAAAACACTTTACGCCTCTTACATTTTCAATTGAAATTAAAATAATAATAAAAGTGTAAAGTGTAAAGTGCCATCTTAATTACAGATTGATTTATTATGATCAAAACAATAGCGATGATTTGAAGAAAATTGATTGAATATATAGAAAGCCTCTTCAATGTTGTTTACTCTTGACTATCTTGGCATCTGATTTTTTCCCGTAGGTGTCAATTCGTAGTTGGCTGTCGCGTTGTTCGAATTAGAAATGTGTTCGAGAAAGCACTGAACTCTTCCATAAATAGATTGGAATTTTTAAGACACATTAACTTATCTTGGCATCTCTATCTTCTGCTTTTCTGAGTTTGCGAGAATAATTGTGAGACGATGACAACAATGACGGAAAATTGACGTTCTCGTGCAGGTTTCCCATGGAGGAAACACTGCTCTTCATATATATGCCTATCACGGTCATCAATCGTTCTTGGAAAAGCTTCTTCAAGTCATTAATGCACAATCAGATGTAGAAGCAAGGAATGAAGAACACAAGGGTAGATTCCTGAGAGCTAAAAATAACGAGGACAATAACGCTCTGCACGAGACGGTGAGAGGCGGAGACCATGGCAATATGGCAATTAAAGCCGACCCAGATCTCGCACCCATTCGCAATCGCAAGGGTGAGTCGCCTCTCTTCACAACATCTGCCAGTGGCCGTCTCAACGCAGTGAAAAACTTGTTGCAAGTCGGCGATACTCTCTACGCAAGATTCGACGGCCAGACATGTTTGCACCATGAACTGTACTATGAAAATTATGGTAATTATATGCAAATGCAAGTTCATAAGCATTTTGTGTGTTTTCTTTCACTATTTGTAATTAGATTATATACTTCCCTCGCTATTCTAAAGACCATGCATTGTTATCTGTATTCTTTTGTGCAGAAGTGGCTGCGGCACTGCTGAAACAAAACTCCGAGCTCAGGAAACAGGAAGATTATTTTTGGGATGTTGGTGTTAAGTCACACTCGGATCAAAGATGGACTGGTCCAAGAGGGGCCAGTAGCTCAGTGGTAGAACAATCCAGTAGCGTATGGAAGGTCCTAGGTTCGAGTCCTAGCTGGTCCATGTCTCAACATGGGAGAACACGCCGCTGCAGATCACTGCGTTTCGTGGCTGTCCGGAGAATGTTACTAAAAAGCTGTTGGAAATGCATACAGACCGCACTTCACGTAGCGGCAGAGCATGGAGATGTCGCTGTTGTGAAATGCATACTCGAGTTTGAAAGAACTTGTGTTAAAATAACAGATAAAGACGGCAGAACTGCCCTCCACTACGCTGTAGAAAATGGTCATGTGGGTGTTGTGAGAGCAGTAATCCCATCCATGGAGAGGCTACTCAACATGGTTGACAATAACGGTGACTCTGCGCTCGACATACTGCTCCACAACTTCGATAGAGTAGAGGGGCCAATTCGATACTATAGGGTGAGTAAACCGTTGATGTTCTTCAATTGTTTAAATTGTTTGGAAAACAGTATTAAAGGACATTGACGTTGGTGCAGATTCGGAGATTACTGCGCCGTAACAGGGCCAAAGTGGGAGTGGAGACGGCAAACAAGAGAAAAGAAACAAAGCCATTTCGAAATCATCAATCTTTTAGTGTGCACCACATTGATTGCCACCGTAACATTTCAAGCAGCGTTTACCTTGCCTGGAGGAATTCAATCCGTGGAGGCTGGTAAGAATATAACCTTGCCACTGCCGGGACGAACTCAACCCTCCGAGGATGATAAGAATATAATTTTCTCGCCATAATTTCCTCTTGGTAAGAAAAGAGTGTCCGTCACGCTCAGCCGCGATACAGCATTCGCATCATTTATAGTTTTTGACACGCTGGCATTCTTCCTTTCCATGACAGTAGCGATTCTTCTTGCATATGAACAGACTAAAGGGCGCAATTTCATTGTTTATGCCCGATTTTTATTACCAGTAGCACTCTACATGACGATGGGTACGTTTGCCTCCTCCATTTTTTCAGTGCTAAAGCATGATTCTCTTGAGTTGACACTTATCGGACTTTTCATGCCTATGAGTGCCTCTGCTTTGATACTTTCCCGTCTATTCTATGCTTTAATAATAGATACTCTTAATAGAGCAAGCGTGGGCGTACGTCGTCGGGGGAAGTCCCGAGTTTGGTGGACAGCCTAAAGTCCCTTTCCCTCCGCCTCCTCGTCTTCTGACATTTTTAGTGCCATTGGTGTATTAGGTTTATCTTAATCTTTCTAAGATAAGATTGTATTGTAGTTATATTGATCACCTGAATATCAACCATTAAATATTATAATGTTCAACTGTTTTTTAAGTTGTAGATTTGATATTTTATTAAGAAATGTGTAAATGTAGATTGGAAATAAGCAACTCAAATTCAATAAATAGTTTTTAAATTCAATAAATAGTTTTTCTCCTTTTTTGGAGGTAAACATTATGTTTATGTCTACAATTTTATTTATTTAATAATTTAAAAAAATATATATACTTTTTTCAAATTATTTGTCTTATCAATATGAATTTTTGGAGCACCGAATTATATCAGTCTAAGGATATGATTCTTAAAACTCCATAAATCTTAGGGGCTTTTTCTCTAATTTTCTAAAGATATTTTATTCAAAAGAGTTTATACATTACAATAAAATCCCAATTTAGACCATATAAAACATACTTTGCTACATTAAAAGGCCACAATAGTACATTGAATGAGTTCTCATAGTAAATAGATGTGGTTTCCTACACTCTAATGAGAACATGATATACTCAAAAGGTGTTTGTTGAAAAGTCACTATAAATCTTACACTACTCTGTAGGTGAAAATTGAAACGAACTTATCCAAAGTGATGAGATAAGCTTTGACATATTCTTAATTTAAACAATGAATCTTTGGAACAAAGTATGGGTATGGACATCCATCTAACAATAATTTAACGGGGATATATATATATATATATATATATATATATATATATATATATATATATATATATATATATATATAGAAAGGCTAATTAGTTTCTCTTATAATAGATAGTCCAACAAATATCTATTAACTATAGAATGTCGTAGAGTATTGATAGCAGAAAAAAACTCTGCCAAAAATAAAGGATGTGAAAATATACAATAACAAACATAATTCAACAAAAAATATGGTTGTGTGAAGAAAAAGAGCTCAAGCTCTCTTTATGCAGTCTATAAGAAGTTGTTTTTATAAATACAAGCTAATATAATTTTGTGTTTGCTATATTAACTTTATCCTTAAAATCATTTTAAATTTTTAGATTTGATAAAAAATTGATTTAGGAATTTTCTTCCTAATGCCTATGCTTTCTAAAAAACATAGCAAATTTGGGATCATTTCTATTATTATTATTTACAATAGGTTCATGAAATAATGAAAATTCCAATATTATATAATTTTAAATGATTGCTGTGATCAAGACTGAGGTAGAATGAATAAGGTGTCGATGCACATATACATTTAATTGACTACACATAATCTAGACTAATTGAGTTGTCTATTCATCCTTGGTTCACAAATAGATTACATCAACATAAACCTAGTTTGATGTATGCCTTAATAATAGTATCAAAAAGTAGTAGTAAATGCTATTGCCTTTCTATGTAGATGGATGCCTGATTCCCTCATTCACCCTTACAATATATTATCAAAATTCAACAATGAATAAAACTCTACTCTATGCGGTGATGTTTTTACCTATTATTGGATTCAATTTTCGCATTTTCATTCTTGATTTTCATCATCTCATAGAACAACTACTGTAGATCATGGTTAGGGGAAAATCACTATTATAATCTATATTATTACATTGCATTGCATTAATGTTCTTATGCATTTATTCCAAATATAATTATTACCTCAATGCAATAATTTAAGGACAACCATAAATAGAGACATCATTTTAATTAAATGGAAGTACATTTATAAAAACATATATTTTATTTCCCTACACCTACAAGCACCTAAACATAGGTGATGTATGCTATAAGTTGAGTACGGGTGGATAATAGAACACCACTATACTCTCTCTCAGTTTGGTTTTAACATTATGCATAAATTGAACAACCATTTGATTTAAGACACACAGCTTATTTATCCCATTATTTGTTAATTTTTACATTGTTGCTACATATATAAATATATGGTCAAAATGATTAAATCAACAAATAAATTTAAATGATCAATGAAGAGTGATTTATCTTCTAGTCTTGTACTAAGAAGAACATAGGCAAAAGTTAGTATTACTTTGTCATAGTTTCACTTTACATTTTATTTACAATAAAAATGGATATTTATAATTGTTAATTAGCTTGAAATATATAGTGATGAACTATTGTTAGAATTATAGTATATTATCACATTACCTTGTACAAATTTTTAAAGTTTGAATAATTGTGAATGCACACACAAGGGCTTATGTTTAGATGGATGATTATGTACAAAAGATTTGATGTCCTCATGTAGGATATCTATTTATGTGTAAAAATATTGAATAGTAAAACACTAAGGTACTTCATATTTTAAGATTATTTCCTCTTTTTTAATGAAATGGATTATATATGAAGTGGGAATGGGCATAGTTTTCCACCTCACATAAAAAAATTTGAGAGCGCTCAAAATTTTACCTCCCTATGTGACTCATTTTTTTCCTACGATTAAATTATGTTCCTCATAACTGAGCTTATATAGTATGAATAAGACGTTAAATACATACAAGCCAAATTAATGCCTTAGAAAGTTGGTACTAGCTCTAATATGTATTGACAAATGGATAAATAGATTAATCCATGGTTGATAAAACATTATTTACCTAAAGCATCATGAATTTTTTAAAATCACATTAAACTAAAGAGAGATTAGCATTAGCCAAAATCACCATATTATTTGATAATTAATCTTGGCCGATCTATGAAATTGAATATCCATTAATTTATTGAAGTCAAGTCTGCAAATATCTATTTGGAATGGGTCTGAGTCATTACACAATTTTATTCTCTTCTCTAACAACAAACATAGATCATTTATCCTACCTTTGAAAAAGGACATAGAATAAAGATTTTACTTCTTTTCACAACATAACAACTATAAAATAGTTTCTATTTACATAAAAAGGGGGAAAACCCCTTTTTACTTTAAATTGGGTAGAATTTGTAGAATCTTCTATATTCTTCATAATGGTAATGATTTCAAAGTAAACCATTTCTTCTCCATTGCCAAGCATTGGTAAAGTTTGGAGATTTGAAATTAATTAAGGGCCTAATGTATTTACAATATTCCATTCCACTAATGAAGAGCCTAATGTATTTATATACTACAGATATAAAATACCTTAATAGCTTTAATATCCTAATACAGGCGGTGTCCTTTCCTTATTCCTTGGTGTGGTGTCCTTGCATTATTCATTAGTGTATAGGTTCAAAACCATTTTTTACATCTTTGCACTTTATATACATCTAAAATTCACATAATATGGTCAAAATGTTGACTATAGGCATAATTTAATAACTTCATAATTTTGTCTTGAATATAAAGATATATGTTTGTTATGTTGAATGTGCATTGCATAGATTATTTTTAGTATTCAAAAGTGGTTAATAGAATAGTACATGCAAAAAATAAATATTTTAATGTGAGATACAAGAAATGAAGTAAAGGGGTTGTTATCATGTTTATTTCTTTTGATGTGTATTACTAACCATTGCATCCATATAATTGAATTAGTTTAAGTTATAATCTTTTGATATTTTTCTATAGTTCATTGCTAATACTTGTAGTATGTGTAACACATGCATTTATTAGTTAGTTCCTGATGGAGATGAAGGAATATTTATATCAAAATCATTTTATTGAGTCATGGAAATATAATCATAATTCAATATGGTAGATTGTTCTTTGATGAATTTTCTTTACATTGTGCCTATTACCTTGCTTTAATAGATGAGCTTGGCTTTTATTTTTATTTATGTAAGAAAAGAGGTGTTTTTATGGAGGTTGATTCATAACATATTTTTTTGGATATGAAAGTGGAGAGGGATGTTCCTAGGGTATTTTCAATAAATTACAAGAGGACACCACTTTCGTGTATGGGTTTTTTAGTATATCAGCAGCCGTTGTGAAAATAAATCTATCAAATAAATAAAAGCATGGAATGAAGAAAATGAAATAAGGGAAATGAGTGTGGATGAGTTGTGTGTGCTTGATATAGAAGGTACGCATGTAGAAAAGTATTTTGATATTGTGTCTAATTTTGGAGTTCATGTCATTGTAAGTAATGTGGAGCAATTTTCATTTCTTAACTCTATAATGTTCATGTTTGTTGATGTATTTTTACTCTCCATTATTTTTGGTGAAGTAATGTAATGTTGATTGAGCATGTTAGAAACATTATTTTGGGATTTAAGTTATATTTTAGTAAAAATAGAACAAACATTTTTTTGTAGTGCAAAGATGAGTATATTTTTTTTGAATGATCTATTCATTACCATGTACTTATGCAATGATGACTACATGTTGTAATGCTAGGTTTATATCTATCATGACATACATTGTAATTTATTAATAACGAGTGTGTGTGTAATAATAATTTTAATCTATTACCATTGTGAATCTCTAGGATATTCTTACTTATCATGTATTTGATGTGCAAATGTTATTTAAAGTTATTTAAATAAACTCAATGTTCAAAATTATTGTGCATGTTACTATTTCATTATCATTCATACATTGTAATATTTTGTCATTCATAATGTGTATTACGTATTGGTTAAATGAAACATTATTTATTTAGGATACAATAGATGGTGAAAAGGTGGGTTCAAATTGTACATCTCCCATTGTAGAATTAACTGTAGTTAGTTATGAATACAAGAATCAAGTTAGGAAGCACATAGACACCATAATTTGATCTCTTAGATATTATACAAAACTTAACATAATAAAAATTTACTTTTACAATTATACATTATTTTCATTGTATTATTTACTTTCATTATTATTTAATGTATGGCACCTTCATATCCTCAATCATTTATAATTTTCTTCCATTCATAAAATTGTTAACTCCATTTAAATAGGTTATCTAGTAAGTTTGCTCCAAGGCCCTGGATTAGTGGTATTTGAGTACACAAACTTCATATCATTTTTGAGTGGCATAGTAGTGTATTTTAAAATATTTTTTACTTTTATGCCCACTTATATGAGGTATGGCTATAATACCTTAGGTCTTGAGACTCGTGACCCTTTATCATACCTTCCTTCATGTACTCAATTGGGAGACAAATCCTTGGTGATGCCAACCTTAAAAATGCTATAGAAGATGATAAAGAATAAATTTCAAAGACAATGAGAAGATTTGGAGGAATGCCATGTAAGTCAATGAACATGTATCATTTATCACTACTTATTAAGTAACAAAATCCTTCTAACACCTCTTATTTTGATCAATCATTTGGTGGTCAAATGCCATACAAGGTACAGATCAACCTATAAATTACAATGTTAGAAGGTAAACTATATCTAGATGCACTAAATAACTAGCTTAACATAATTTATTAGTATTACATGATTAATCAATTATCTAACCAATAAAATATTACATTTACTCTTCAAAAAAAATATTTATTACTAAAGAAGTAGTGGGAAAATTATTGCACTTCACATGAAAATCATGAAGATGAAATCAACTTAGACACATTTATAGACACATGGAATAGTTTTGTAGATGCACTAAAATAAACCTATTACTCTCTAAAATAAACCCATTACTCTATTATAAACTACGATGACTAGTACATCAAGTTATCTCAATTATGCCAAGGTAAAGAAAAATTTATGTAGCAATAAACAAATACCTTTCATACTATTGTGTCCAAACATGGTATTCAAGATTCAAAATAAAAAACCTTTTTAAAAGTATAGGTCAATATTAAGACCACACATCTAGTTAGATATGTATTTATTATAGATATTTTTAATTGGAGAAGCCTACAAATTTGTTTTCAAGTTTAAATCAAAGGGCAAGGCCAAGAATAAAGTTGAATATTTTAATTCTTAGACCAAGTAGTAGTATAAATATTATAATAGTAATTCCACACCATGGAATATCTCCATGCACCATCCATAGAAGAAGAAGTAAGAGTCAAAAGACTAGTATAAGTAGTCTAAGAATAGAAAGTGGTGTTCAATTAGTCATCTCAATGAGGAATGTTGTGCAAGGAGGAATCTACTTTCAAAACTATAAGTAAAAATTAAAAATAATTCATCATTGGAGAAAGGTAAGAAAATGACATAATATAAACCTAGTTCCATGCTAGGTACTACAAACATCTATACCACTCATGTGGAAATAGAATAAGTAGAAATATTGTTCCATTCTCAAATATGGATCAATTATCAACAAGTAAAATTCATTGTTGATGATGAAATTAAGAAGAACTTGATTTATATTGAATTAGTTTTTAGATTAAATTTTCTATTCATGACTCATAACCAAACTCTATTGGATGGTTCAATGTGTGTTCAAATAAATAAGTCACTCAATAGTGTCAATTGATGTAAAATATCAAGCCTTTTGAAGATATAATAATTTGTGACATCAATATGGTATAGGTATGTGATGTTTTACTTGTTAACCCACATATTTACCATCAACATTTAGTCTATGAAGCAATTCTTATAAATATCATCATAGTTGTTGGTGTTAAGAGATACTGCATACTAGAAGTACTTCATAAGCTATCACTCATTACCACCAAACATTGTAAGAATATAGTCATGTATAATAATATTTTTTTAAACTTTTAATAGTAAGATATATATTTAATAACATCCTTCTAGTGTCAATCCTTCTTGTTTTTCCTCTAGTAGTAACATAAACTTAAGAGTTGAACTACAAGTTAGAAAAATATAATAATATTTTTTTAGTCACCAAAGGAAGTGCCTACACATCATGTATTGAAGCACACTATTTATTTTACTCCTAGACTAACTCTACCTGATGCTTATTTATACTGCATATCATTTTTGTGGAGTGATAAAATCAAGCAACAAATCCATGAACTTGTGGATAAAGTACATATAAATCCCAACTCATTGCCTTGGGGTAACCCAATTGTATTTACACCAAATCATGATGGCATATGGAGGTTGTGCATCAATTACAAATCTCTCAACAATATTATATTGAAGAATCACTATCATTTTCCAATGATTGAGTAATTGGTAGACTAGTTCCATGGTGCATAATACTTCACCAAAATTGATATTAAGTATGGGTATCACTAAATTCCTATTGAAATGAAAAATGTATGGAATATATCCTTCCATCAAAACAAGGTTTTTTTTAATGGTTAGTCACACTCTTCATCTTGACCAACACCCTAACTACACTCATGTGGATGATGAATGTCATTATTTGGCCATTCACTACTTAATTTATTATAATATACCTTTATAGCATCCTAATATTCATTAAAAACATGGTATGAACATTTGTGCCATATAAAGCAAGTGCTTGACACTTTTCAAAATGAAATGCTATATGAAAACATAGAAAAATGTTTATTATATATATGATAGATAAAATATCTAGGATTCATAGTAGACACACAAGGAGGGCACATGAAATCAACCAATATTAAATTCATCCAAGAGTGGCCACAATCAAATAATTTCATAGAGCTTCATCATTTCTTGAGATTTAAAACTCTGTATAGGATATTTGTACTTTATTTTTATCATGTGACTTAACCTCTAAACCATGTTACCAAAGGTGGAAATAAAGTGAAATTTATCTTGGAATTTTCTCAACATAAAGTATTTGAGGAATTAAAATATAGACTTTGTTCTGTGTTAGTACTTGTACTACCAAATATTGAAAAACCATGTGAGCTTGAGATAGAAGCCTTTAACAGTGAAACTAGAAATGTCCTCCCTCAATAAGGTCACTCAATTTCTTACCACAAAGAAACATACACTGAATTTTTAATAAATTACCTGAACTATAATCATGAATTATATGTTATTGTTTAAGCATGCAAGCATTGGACACATTATTTCTTGGGCAAATATATTGTGATCCATACAAATAATAAGCCACTTCACTTTTCATACACCTAGAACAAGTTATAGTAGGAATAAAATCATAAATGGTCTTCTTATCTTTAGTAGTTCCATTCAAACATCAACAAATAAGAAGGGAAGTGCCTATGTAGATACAAATTATTTGAGTCATCTATGTGTTTAATATCTCATTTATATACTTGATTCATGTGGATATGAAGATAATGCATGGTTAGAGTTATATCCATCTGACACAAATTTTGAAAATATCTATCAAAAATTTATTTGGAGTAATTCATTTCTACATTATACTTGCAAGATGGAATCCTATACCACATTGGGTATTTCTACTTTTTGCATGAGAAAAAAGACAAAAAATAATATGGATGGTTTAGTATACCAAATTTTTAGGAAATTTTGGAGTTTAAATTACTCTTGAAGTGTTGTATAAGTACTTGTTTTAGTAGTATTTCATGTCTAATTAATCAAAATACATCAAGTATTTTACAACATGTGTAATTTCTAAGTTAGTTAACAAAAACCAAGGTTTTAAAAGACTATGCTAGTTCCAAAGAGACCATACGTGGATTTTTTATTAGGCTACTGTATTACCAAGCATGGTAATAATTGTTTATATGTAGTAGTTGATATTTTTTCCAAAAATGGAAATTTTCATACCTAGTAAGAATTCAATATCAACTCTTAAAATAACTCAACTATTATTTCAACATGTTTGGATTCACTTTTAAATCCTGGATACCATTCTATCTGATTAAGATACAAGGTTCTTTAGTAATTTCTAGAAAACACTCTAGTCTATGCTAGACATAGAGTTGAACGAATCCACTGCCTTTCATCCATAGATGGATGAAAAAATAAAAGTGGTAAATGAGATGATAGTGTACCTTCAAAAAGTGTAGAATTGAAATAATCAATACACTGAGGATGAAATATTGTCTTTTATTTATCACAACTACAATAGAGATTGACACAACTCTACTACACATATCCTTTTTCATGTTTGCTTGGGTTTCCAAATTTTGGCACCCATCAACATAGCTTATGATATTCTTACATCAATAGTAGCAACTAATTTAACTCAAAATTAATATGAAACAATTATTCAATTTATAAATCACATTAATCACATTTTAAAAATGCAAGTACTTTTGCAACAAACTAATGTGAAATACAAACAATGCCATGACAATCATGAGATAATGCACAACTTCAAGGTTACTAATAAAATTTGGCTACACCTATAGAATAAAATATTAATATATCCTTAAAAAAAGCTTTGTCTACTTTAGTATGGGATGTATACCATCACCAATAAATTAAGAGATACAATTTGAACTTAATATACCTTTTTTTTATCTTGGGTTATATCTAATATTCAACACATAACTCATGGGCCATTACTTTCCACTTTTATTGGATTCTTCAAATACTATAGAGCCTCTTTAATAGAGAGAGATCAGTCTAGATTTAAACATCCTAGAATAATCAAATCAAGTCATTGATGCTCAAGTTAAATAAACACATTGACAATATATCCCTCACTTCTATACTATGAAAGTAGGTCAAGTTCCTTTCAATGGAATATGGTTTATATAAGTGTAGGTTTCTAATTTGTTTCCACATATATTAATGTATTTCCAAGATTTTGGATTAAATAGATTAAGTTTATGAAATAAATATTAAACCAATCCAAAGTCAAGAAAAATCATCAAAGGAAAGAATGAAGGAAGCAATCATCATTAACATAGAGAGATCTTACCATCATTTTGTTCATGGATCCTCTTTTTAAGAATCCTAAATTTTTTGCTTCAAAACTAGATTTGACAAGAGAGATGATTTAAAATATATTGGATTGCATATATGCTTGGCTCAAAAATGGGTCAATAGAGAAACTATGAAGAAAATTGATAGCATATTATTGGCCTTAGATGACTAGTTAGTATTATAACATAGTTTTGACACTTCAATACTAGATTCATGTCCCTAATGATTATGGGGGGACTAGGGATTTATGGGGAGAGAAGGGGGAAAATCAATGGTTATATTTAGTTTCATCCTAAATTTTTAAATAGATAGTGTGAGATTATCCTCATCCATTAGTTATTTCTAGAAGAGGTAAAGTTTTAGAGTTTATAAATCTCTATATTTTCCTTTAGGGGTTTAGATTAGACATTATTGAATATTTATAATTAACATGTATGACAAAATTAGAAAGTGGGGTGGGTTAGAATATTATAAAAGTGGGCTCATTATATGGCCAAGGGGGATTAATTTATGGATTAATTCATTTAAAAGGTGTAATGGATATTATAATAAGTGAAGAATGAAGGGTGATATTAGATGATGAGTGAAATTAACAATGTCAAGAAGGTAAGTGAATTTAATTGCATACATTTTGCCCCTATTTGAAAGGATATTATGATTAAAATAAGTAATGGAATTTCAAAGAATAAATATAGTCATGGATATTAGTAAAATTAGTAGACACTTTATGCCCCCTCAAGGGGACATGTGGGAGGGGATGACATGGATGTCTACTCAAAAGGATAATGGAGGATCAAAATTTTTGAATAGCTAAGAGATGTGAGATCGAATGTGAAATAGATAAGTGTAGTGAACTATAATTTGATAATGACCCAAGAAAACATATATGCACAAGAGGAAAAAATTATGGTGTCATGGTTATCGACATATCCCAAATGGGAACCAAACTTAATGGGTTAATGATAAGAAAAAATGATAAAAGAGTTTAGATGTATTTTAGTCAAGGACACAAGGTAAGGAGAGTGGAAAACCTAACAGAGGTGAACTGGATACAAGTTTTTGACTTATTATAAGCAAGGACGTATGCAAGGGAGAACATCAACCTAAAGTAAGATGATGATAAAATAAATAAGGCCACAAGAATTCAAAGTATCCACAATAAGGATGTATGTTAGGAAGAATTACAAGCCCAAAATAAGATGACAATTGTAACTCAAAAAAATTATCAAGTAGATATTGAGTAACAAGGAGATAAAATGGAGAATGAGACCAAGCACTGCCTACATAGTCTAAAGAGACCTTAGTTTGATTTAGTTCTCCTAAAATGGGAAGAATGATGTAATGAATAGGAGACATGATGATGAATGGATGAAATAGATGGGTTGAATGTGAATAATATTGGTGGATGAGCTATAATTTGGATGAGCTATGACATGATTTATATCGATAATGCCCATATAAAAGATATATACATGGACATAATAGATGATGGTGTCATAATTATTGACATGGCCCAAATGGGGAAAAATGTAATAAAAGAGTGACAAGGAAATTCATGATCTTTCAACGTACACTAAGCAAGGACACATGATTAGGAAAATTGCAGGTTTCAAATTGAGGAAAGATAGGTGTCATTGTAGCTTAGAGATTTGATTGATTTCCTAAATTAGGTAGAAGATGAGGTTGACTGATGGAGGATGGGAGATGTGATGATGGCATGATGATGGTCGAGTAGACCTTGGGTAGCCCATGTGACTAAGGTGAAGATCAAAAGTCAATGTAGTTTTATGATTTTAATAATCCCATATGCATTGGGAGTAATAGGTTTATGGTGAGAAAGGCTGATAAAGAGGAATTGAAAAAATTGGAAGGCACCAAAAAATGAAGTGGATGCAAAGCTGGTATTTTACATTAAAGTGGTGAAAAATGTTTTCATGCTGATAGTACAAGGTGGCAAAATGGAGCACAAGGATTGAAGTGGTAACATTTATTGCTATGGTCTAAGTTTTAAGAGGGTAATTTCTATCAGGATATGTAGAGGATTTTTAGGATAAGGCCATCATCACTACAAGTCAATTTTTATAGGTGGTAACTATGGAAAGAGGGTGTTGTTGTGTAGAGGTGATAGGGGATGGTGTATGCATCTATTTTCCATGTACCTTAGTACCAATGGTCTGTAAGGTGTGCCAAGGGAAACCAAAGTGTATGATAAATCACATATTTAGTGGTAAAGTGGAGGGATGATGAATTTTATCAAAGTTAATTAGTGGATAAAGAAGGACAAAGTTTAAAGTTAATGAAACTATGAAAAGGGAAGAAAAAGGTATAAAATAGGTGTGCCCTATGAAAAGAAAGAATAAAAGGCCAAATTAGTGTAGTATATCATGATGGGGGTGGTTGATGAAAATTTTAGTAAATCTAAGTGGGAAAAATGGTGGTGAAGAATGATAGGAATATTGACAACCAGGTGAGTGTAGAAACTAGGTTTGGATTTATGTTGGGTATTATTGTGTATTGATGATCACGTAGGTAAACTAGGGTTTGGAAATGACAGTAATGAATTGGGAAGGAGTGGGTGTTTATGGGAATAAATAAGAATGGGGAAAGACCATAGATTATGAGTGGGGAAGATATTGGGTTGGGGAGTGGAGAAAATCTAGAACCACCTCTAGCATTGCATTTAATTCCAATATGGTGTAACTTATACTATTACGACTCATAGTTCCATGCATATATTTATCTTATTTTTCTCATTTATTTTTTATAATGTACATAATCAATTTTTATTTCTTTCCATAATCATATTATTTTATTAAAATTTGTATTGTATGTGATCTCCTTTTATCCCCATCCATTATGGTCCACGTTTACTATCTTGTTATTATGAAATTGTGTTTTCTTGCCATAGTTTGCATTCACTTTCATTTTTACCCTTTAAAAATTTCTTGTGGTATTCTCTATTAATATGAAAATATTTTTTCTTTTTAAGGTATATTTCCACCATGGTTTCCATTTGATTATTAACTATATCATTTTTGAATTATATGGCATTCTCATTATTTTATTTGTTGCTAAGTGGTTATTCCTATGGATTCCACTATGTGACTTGTGGCTGCCTCTTTGGGTGATCAAATATAATTTATGATTATGTGGTCTATTTCACTTCATCACATTGATATTTGGTGATCATAATGGTTTTTTATTTATTAAATTTATTGTCTTCTAGATTATTATCCGCACTTAAAAAAATATATCAATTATATATTCATCTAACCAATCATAATATTCTAAGTATCTATGTGTCACATGTACCACGTAAACCAACTTTATATAGGATGACTCTAATCAATAATACCATTATTGGGATCAATGCTTGATTGTGGATGTCCATTGATGAAACTCACACTTCCACGATATTAACTCAGATAGTAACCATATGGACTCAATGCAAACCCTTACCAACTCATCTTATCATCGATATACAAATTATATTGGAACCTTTTCAGAAACTCCAATTTCCTCACATACACAAAATTCATAATGGTTCCTCTATAGCATGAAGAGATATAAATAAAAACACATTAACTAAATTATTATCCATCATAAGTATAGTTAATATATTTTTCTATGTGATATAGTATAATAATATCAAATGATATATGAACCAAATCATGATATAGTTCATAATTAAATGGCTCTTTTAATGGGTCTAACCTTGATTAATACTTAAAAAAGGGCCTAAGCCAAGGTGAGGCTTGGTAGGGCATTATAATATAAACACTTCTAGACTTACATAACTACAAAAAAGGAAAAAATAAATGTAAATTTCCATTTGCTTAGTTTTACAAACATATATGTAAGGAGTGTGTGGTTCAAAGTAAAAACTATAGAGCTTCCTCAAATTTCAAACTCATCCTCTATTCCATTTTTCCTCTCTATTGATTCTTGGATTTTATTCTAAAGTCTCTTGTTTCTTCCCAAATTTTGTGTATGACTTTGTAAACCCTTTTACTTATTTTTATTATTTTCTACAGTCTTAAAATGGCTAGGATAAATGATTCCAAAAATAGTTTTGTCATCAAAACAAATGGCTTACAAATATTTCACATGATGTTGCATGGTCGTGTCTAAAATAAGACTGAAAATCCTCAAAATATACTACATTACTAACTTAGTGCACTAATAAGAAATTATTCTTAGGAATTTACTCGCATTGTACATCAAAAGTAGAATAATGAGCTACAAGAGGTCGATTCCTCCATAGATATAGCTTTGTCAGATTAGGACAACAATATTTATGAATGAGATTAAAGTATATATGAGCCATAAACTAGACATGCCTTGTGTAAATAAATGTTTTTATAACATAAAATTGTTAAAACAAAATGTTTTTGTGTAAGATATAATGTCATCATTAGATAGCTGTCATAAATTAACCATAAAACATTAGTTGTATGGAGATATACATGTCTTATACAACTTTGTTCATTTAGTACATGTTTTTCAACTACAAATAGCCATTTAAATTAGTAAGTATATGCACATGACATAAGTTTGTTAGTAACAAAAATAATTTTTATGAAAATTTTAAAATTGTTTTAATATTTAATTTTAGTTGTGTATTTCTTAAACATTTAGAAACTATTATTTTTCAGTTTTATGTATACAAAACCATTAAAACTTTATAATAATAATGATAAAAATAGAATAAGGGGGAAACAAATAACACACATTAACAAAACAACTCGAAGATATAATATTTATTTTGAAGTAATAAAATTTATGTATATTATCTCTAAATCAAATTATATTGATGTTCATATTTATAAATATTATACTAAAATAAAATTAGTATCTAAAACATATATAATAATAAGTATTCCAACACGAATATTGATGTTCAACTACCGTATCAAAGAAACAATAAAAAGTACAACTTACCAATCCAACATCTTATCTGTCTTTTTTTTCATTCCCTTGCATTTCTCCTCCTCAATTACCAATCTTTCTTCGGAGTGCAAACATAAGGTAAGAGGGCTTTAATTACCAATATTTCCCGTATTCCTTACAAACAGAAATTTGAAATAAAAATAATTCGAAATTGGTTGTAAAATTAGTTGAAAATCCACTCATAGTCCACCCATATTCTATATAAACACTAATTTGGTACAATAATATTTTGAAATTGATACTATATTTAGTTAAATATTATAAATCGAACCATAATCCGCCTGTACAAACAACAATTTAGAACAAAAACATTTCGAAATTAGTATTAAACTTAGTTAGAAATCTATAAAAAGTTTGGAGTGGGAAAAAGCATAGGAAGGAATAAAAGGTATCTTCGGATGTCTAAGAATTTCCCCAAAGAATAAAAGATAGCTTCATTGGTTTAAAGACTTAGAAGTTGAGGTCGACGTCCAAGATAGCTTCATATGCAAAATTTTAATTGAAGAAAAGAATAACGTAATTAAAATGCTCTTTGTACCGTTCCAAATAGATAACATTCCAAATGTCTTCATGGATAGAATAAATTTTAATTGAAAGTTTGTAATTTAATTAATGTTGGTATGGGGTTGTCACAAATATCAAATATTTAATGGAAAGAAAGTTAATAATAACATTAATTAAATATAATATTTCATTTAAAGTTTATTTTATAGTAATATGTAACAATTTTTTATATGTTTTTTATTTTTTTAAATTTAAAAATATAAATTAATAAAATGATAAAATTAATATATAATTTTAAATTGTTTAAAAAATTTAGATAATATTAAATATTTATATGTAGGTTGTTGAGACATAAAATATAATCTTATTTATAATTTGAGTTATTATTGTTAAATGTTATCTTAATTAACAATAATTTAAAGAGAAGTGATTGAGTATTTAGAAAATCGAAAAATCTCTTTCATTTTTACTCTACATTTCAGGCATTTAAAAAAAATAGGAAATCTCTTTTCACTATTTAATCTTTATGCTTTAGACATTTAAAAATAGGAAAGGTCTCTTCATTATTTACTCTTTATGCTTTAGGCATCTATTTTTCTTGGTCAGGTGTCTGTTTGTAGTTGATTTTCTCGTTGATCGATATAGAAATGTGTTTGAGAAAATATTGAACTCTTCTTAAGTAGATTGAAACTTTTATACAAAAAAGCCTATCAATATTGATTCATTTTGACCATTTGTATGGCCCTTTAGGTGTTGATTATAGTAGTAAACGAACATGGGGAAAAAAATAAGTTTTGATGATTTAATATTATAGCTTATTTATTTTATATGATTTTTAATTGGAAAATGTGCAGCTTCATTTGATTATGATATTTGGGTGTATGCATGAAAATAACATGCATTAAATATCATTGTTTTTTTGTTGAAAGAAAATGACTCAGTTTTTTGATAAATTAATTATTTATGTTTTGAACTAAAATTTTCTTTAATTATTTCTCAACATACTTATCTTGATTATATCACAATATTTGTAATAAACTTCACTAAAATTCTTCAAAACTCACATTGCACATGTTATACAATGTGCATCAACTATAATAAATCTTGGCAAACTATATGGATCAATTAAAATATCTTATCTAGTACCTAAGAGTTGATTGAAAATTAATATTGTATGGATATATCTATAGAGAATTTAGTGGAGTAAATCCTCTAAAAAATGTGATAATTTGAACCATAGATCGCTTAGAAAACATAACATCCAAAACAGAATTACCTAAAATATTTGTTACAATATTTTTCAATTACATGAAAGAATCCCACTAAATATTATATGCAAAATGACTTTATGATCCATACATCCACATTCTCATGATAATATTTCCCTTGCACCACTTCTAGTGCCATGATATATTGGGTTCACAATATTCCTCTCATCATTTCCCTACACCAATATTTTACGTCCATTTCTTCAAATCATCCTCTTATTATAAAAATACAATAAAAGCAAATAATTAAATTAAAATAAAGTAGAAATAAAGTGTCATGATAGGTGGAAGTCTAGCCAAATTTGGCAAGTTTTATCATGCAGTTAGGAAAGTAAGAGTAATATACCAAGATAAAGAGAATATTTTTTGGTTACATACCTCGATGTATGATGCCTTTCAAGTGAAAAAATGGATGGCCTTTGTCACCACCTCTTTTTCAAAGAAGTTTTTATGATCAACGATTATATCAAATAAAGATATGAAATCAAAGGCATTGAGGATTATATAATTTTTAAGTTAAAAATAGGTGAACACATTCTTCATATTCATAAAGATAAACAAGTTTAAAAATTACACAATGTTTGGCAATGTGTTTTAAAATTTTGATCTCAATGTAGAGGCACTTCTTGTCATGGGAATCATAGATATTGTAGCACCTTCATGTGATACTTATAAAACTGACTAATTTTATTTTTCTTTTAATAACTTAATTAATTTCATGTGAAGTGAAGGAACCCATGCTTAACAACATAATCATTAAAAGTTCTCCTTAAGTTTCAATAATGAATATTGTGTTTGCAATCTATCATTAGTTATTTCAAATTGATATGAAAGATCTATAAAATTAAAATAGGTTTTCCAAAATCCAATGCTAGGTCATGATCCTGGGACTAGTGGGATATGGTCCCACTTAAAACAATTCCTCCAAGGCTTGGGCCATTGATAAAATATCATAAACTACACTTCATATGCTCAAGCTAATGCTTCTAATTAGATTAGAAAAAATTCATGTAGTCATTGTAGGCTATTAATATCCTTATCACATATTTATCTAAGGATGATAATTGGGATGAGATGTATTCCTCATGTTCTTATTTCATCTCATGTCTTCCTACTAAAACAACTACATTAATTGCTCAATCAAGGCATAAACACATAGGTAAAGATATCACTTAAGATATTAGGCTAAAGCATGGATAATAAGGTTTAATTCCATTTATTATTTAAGGCTTACAATAATCATCAAATGCAACTATAATATGATAAAAACTATCTAGTTATTTGTGCTTCAACAATGTCTTTTAATAGGCTCATAGGTCGATGTGGGTGATTGATTCATCATCCTTATTAGCTTGGTGAAAATGAGCCCCATTTTCTAAGTGTTTGACTTTATGTGGCATTATTTCACATAATCATAGTTGGGATTGAACATTAAAATATAATTCACACTCTTCCCATGAAATTAAATGCCAAGATGACACGTAACATATTCCTATTAGCTTTCAATATCATAAGCATGGAGACATTAAGACATTTCATGATATATTCTATGTTTTACCATTATGAATGGAAGACACGTGACTCATAGTAAGTATAAAAACCCTATAAACTAAGACAAATGTGGTGTGTAAAATACCAAGTTAAATTTTTTGGCTTATAAATACTTTTAAAAATATGTGTCATGACATGACAATGATGTGTGGAAGTATCAATTGATTGTGCAACAAATGTGACTACTTGGTAGGATGTGAAATATCACCAAGTGACACAAAAATTCATGAAAAGGTGTCAAGTTATGTCAATCCCAAATAAAGTACCAAAAATGTATGACTAAGTAGTAGGATATGAAAATGCACCATGTGATAGATTACACATGAGTGAATGGTCTAACTATAATCGGCTAAGTCAATAACTAATCAAAGCATTGTGAAAAAACATAAAGAAATAAAATAAAATATACTTTAACACCACATGAATAAGTAAATAAAATAATTTAAAGGTTAAATCCATATGATAGCCAAAAACATAGGAGATTGAGACTGAATGAGCACATAGATGTGCATTAATTTAGATATCATATGCTCCAAAAAATAGCCTAAATAAAATAAGTTTGACCAAACACAAATGAATGAATGATTAAGAAGACAAATCCAACCTTCAAATCCATGTGGATGATCTTGAATATATGTGGTCAATGCCAACAAAAGAAATAAATTCCAAATTTGATGCTAAGCTCTTGGGCAAAACACCTTTGACTAAGCATGCAAATAGGGGACTACATTCTTAGGTCTGTATAGCAAGAGAACAATTCTAGACCAATTTTTTAAGGAAGGAGACATTTAAGTCTGTATAGAAATTCCAAATATATAGCTAACTTATCAAAACTTAATTTCTTTAATAAACAAAGAGGCCCTTACTATATAAGGAAGGAGACATCTAAATAAAATTAGTAGCTACAATACAAACTCTTAGCTTCCAGTCACTCTATTGATCAAAATTAATAGAAACTAGAATACACATGGAAAATTTTAATACTTTCCAACCAAGATAATTCATGTTATCATTTCGAGTAAATCTTAAGTAAATTAATATTGATTTGATCCACTAAAGGATAGATAGACACTTTATATTAATTAAACATTGTATCAATTATAAGATTAATTATAATTTTCTCATTATACAAAGCTTATTATACCCAAATCATGTTCTACATTCTCTTTTAAGGTAATCTATTATCTATCTCAACTCTAAGACTATTCTCAAGTTACTCAACATAAAATAAATATTTGTGTACTTTAAGATTCCTCTGTTTATTAGTCTCAACTTCTATGGTTACTTAGGCATGGACAACTAAATTATTTACTGTATCTCAAAATATATATATCAATCAACCCATATTCTACGTTTATAGCTATAATACTTTCCTACACTATTAAATAAATATCAATTTATATTGTAAAATTTTAGATTGTAGAACCACTGCTATTCATTTCAACAGGTTATAGTCATAAATCTCTATTCGCAAGGATGGGAAGTCCATTAAAAAAAACATGAAAGTGTAAAAATAAATTAAATTTTTACCACATTATACTCGAAGAGTAGAACAAATAAGGTTCATTTCTATATTAATTAATCCAATCCATTAAGATAACAATATTAAACTGAATAACTCCTTTCTGAATAATCCAAATCATTTAAGTGACCAAGAATATTATTCCATGATTTATGCAATGTCAATATTTAGATTGCATACCATTATATTTTTCTCTTAAAGGAAATGAAATATCGAGAATATCTCTAGATATGGCAGTCATGAAAATTCATTCCATAATATATAGATAGATCAATTTAGAAGAATTAATTCATAAAAAAAGATGGTATTCTTATCAATAATTAAAATATCTAGACTTATTTTCCCTGAAGTTAGTTTATATTTACCTTGGAAATAGAGGTGAGTAATATTCATTGAAAACTTAGTATACATATTAAAATCTAGATTAATCCATTATAAAATATTATTTTGCTTCAAATAATAGATTCTAATAAGTAAAACATAGAGGAGAGTTAGAATTTATTTACCTATATATTTGATTTTATTTAACCAATGGGCTTCATCATGTTAATGTAATAACATCAGCTAAGAGATGATTTTGTGCCAAGATCTACTCACCTGATATTCTATAGGGTGAACTAAGGAATACATCCTTTTTAGTTGTAATATTATCCACTCTGGTTAAGAACCAATACATTTAATAATGTTGTCAAAATGTTTTCTTCAGTGAAACATATTGACTGAGCTTTCATTTTTCCATGGGACTATGTATAAGCATTATTACAAATTAAATTCATTTTATTGAACATCTATATTTTGTAATATTATATCCTTTGTGATGTCTTTTCATGGATATTATTCCACTGTTAGAAAATGTACTCCTTGCTAAAATAGTGCAATCTATCCCAAAATTATAGCTTGTTGTTCAAATATTTCTCATTGTTGAGTATATATCAATTTATTTTTATTCTCCTAGAAGATTTCATGTCATCCTCCCTAGGATATATTATACCTATATCTTCATCCCTTCATCAAAGAGTCATTTTGATCATTTACTACACAATATACTATAACCTAATAAACTTAAAAATCTAAGATTGTATTCCTTATTGTTCTTTTTCTATAGGATTAGTTGTAACTACATTTTCCTTCGTGACATTTAATTTATATATAAGTTATGAGGTAATTTAACATTTCTTGTAGATGTTTTCTATTCTTTATACAAGTTGTCGACAAATACTTATTCTTGTGGCCATTTTTCATCTTGTTTGAATTTACATTATTTGTTAAGTAGC
>JARHVA010001226.1:3660000-3662500 GCA_037957365.1 Torreya grandis | reverse complement strand
ATCTGAGTCTTTGATATAACTTCATCATTGTTATTATTTTCAATCCCCTCTTTTACTTTCTCAGCTACCTATACCCACATATCAACCTCTCTTTTGAATTTATCCTTCACTATGTTTTTTTAATTTTCTATGTTATTTTATATCATCCTTCATTATTTGATTTTATACGGCCTTATTTTCCATCTTCTCCTACTTGGGCATGTCTTCTTTATTTTTATCTTTAGCTTCCTTGAATATTGTATCATCCTAATCTTTCCACTTATGCTCTTATAATAGTCAAAAATCCTATTTATATTTGATCTCTAGATCTTTTAATATGGGCTCAGTATCTACCTTTTTTTTGTTTTGTCTTACACCTTATTTTCTTTTTTATATTTCTTCTTTCGCTCAATTTCCTCTTATTCTTTCTTTTCTTTATCTTATTTTTTTGAACCTATTGATCTCAACCTTTTCTTTTGTTTAATTTTCTCCATAAACTTATTTTACAAAATTTTCATTTTCTTGTGCTTGTTGTTTCTCAATGGCAACCTATGGCAGAGGTTGATCTAATTGGTGTTTTATTATAGTTTATTGTTGCATATATTGTTACGTGGGGAACCTATGGTGTAGTAGGGGCATATGGAGACAATTATAGTGAATAAATTGAATTCGGTTGAGAAGAAAGTGTAGAATGTTATGGATAAGGAGAAGGGGATTTTGAAATAACCACTTTGTGCTTATTTACTAGCATCTTTGTATGAATATATCTAGGAACATAGTTTTATTTTTGAACTAAGCTTGGTGAGTTTGAATAACTAGTTATTAATTTGTTTATTATTCCTATTCCAATTACTTTTCTATAACATATTGCACCATGATAAATGTGCCCATGTTTTCAATGAATGTATTATGAGTCCTTATAGTTTGGTGAGTACATGGTTTGCACATTAGTGGTTATTGAGGACTTACTTATTTTATTATTACTTTCTCTATCCTTATTTATTATTTTGTTGTCTATCATATTTTCACCACTATAGATTATGATCTTTCACTCACTATTCCTTCGTAGAAAATGAACTAATTTTGATTTTAATTTATTTTTCTTATGAGACTATGTTAAAAATTATAGACTTAGGATATATAGATATATGTACTAATAAAATATATGGAAAATTGTTTCCTAATTGGAATGTGAATAATGCCTTCCAAAATAATAATTACTTCTCCTCATCTTACTCATATGCATTTTATCTTATGTCTTCTAACATGGAATTGTACAACTTTTCCTTAGTTACACCTAATGGTTGGTGGTTGTATTATGTCATAATATTTAACATGTACTTTTTTCTCAGCCAAAGATTTAAATTGTAAGTATTCTTCTTCCTTGGTGGTGATGATCTACAAGCTTAAGCTTTCCTCTTTATTATTAATAGTTACATTAATGATGTAGATGGTTCAAGTTGTGATTTTTTTGTGCATGTGTTTACCCTTGATTTTATTATAATGGTTACTCTATACTAAGGGTCATAGATCTCAATGGTGGCAAGACTATGAGACCATAAATTTTTACCTTAATTCTTCCACATTGCATCTAGCATGGTGATAAATATGGAGAGTGGTGTGACTATAAGCTTTGTTAGACCGAGGATTCAAATTTGAATCCCTTTGTGAAGTTTTTTGACTATGGTGAGTGGTCCCAGATACTACAAAAAAATTTATGGGAAATTGGGTGTGTGAGGCAATGAGTCCCTAAATTTCAATCCATAAATGATTGAGACAATAAAGATAGGCATAATATTGTTTTATTATGGTCCATGAAATATTAATAAAAGTGGTGGCATGACTATATTATAAATCAAGTGTAATAATAACATCAAGAAACATTCATTATGTAAAATAAAGTAGTAATATTAAAAATTGGTATTGGAAGGTTTGTACTACATTTGTAATAATCTTCTCAATGTTGGTAATCATATATGTTCCAAAAAAATTTAGATAGTTGAATTCCTCATCAAGTTGGATCATTTTATATGAAATATATATGACCCTTTTGGTTAATTGGAACACACTTTTCATCATTTGCTAATACCTTTTGGTGATGCATTATGTGATAACCCTAACTATGACATTGTCCATTGAATGAATTGGAATGCCTCTAGATTATTACGTCTATTTATCCTCTATGTTTGAATTAATCATAGGGACCTTATTTTTATATTACACCAAGGAATTCCCTCTTGATGGAAGCCCATTCACCTATTGAATTTTGATTTCATTGATGTTGATGGTAACATCCTTTGATAGATGTATGGCCCCTTCATTGTAATAACTCAAGAGAGTCATCATACTTCATCTAGTTGACCAAAAGTGGGGAGCTTGATCAATCATTCTCTATCTGGACCTTGTAACCTATATAGTATGGCTAGGGATTCTATTAGTGAGACCATAACTTCTGCTTGAGATAAAAATGTGGTCTCAGTTGCATCAATGAAATAAAAGGGTCAAGATCATGGTATATGGT
>JARHVA010001226.1:3637500-3655000 GCA_037957365.1 Torreya grandis | reverse complement strand
ATAGATTTATCAAAACATTTATCATAAAACTTGATTCATTTCCTTTCAATATAAAAAATAATATTTGATACATGTCATTTTTATGCATTAACCCAAATATTATGACCAAATTAAGTTGCATATTTACTTATTAAAAATCATGCAATGGAAATAAGCTATAATATTAAATTATTACAGCTTATACTTAATTTTTTCACTGCTTGTGTTCACTTGTTACTAGAATCAATATTTAAATATGCATGTCAATGACTAATAGGTATTAATATTTAAAGACCTATTTTTAATACAAATGTCAAGATATTGAAGAATAGTCTTATGATCTCTAAAACATATTTATTTATTAATCAACTAGAAATCCAATTATGAATATACAAATGCATGAAAAATTAGATGCCTATAACAGAAAGAGTAAGTAGTGAAGAAATATTTTCTATTTTAAATGCCTAAATCATATGAAGAATAAAATAGTGAAGACAAATTTCCTATTTTATTAATATTCAATCTATTTTATTTATATCCAATCTATTTTATTTATATCGACATATCATTGTTATTGTCTTGATGATAATAAAATAATTTATTATTAACATGACACTTTACACCTCTTACATTTTCAACTAAAATTAAAATAATAATAATAAAAATGATCTTTAGTGAGTATTTTTGGAAAGGAATTTGCTCTATTAGGGTTTCCACCATGTTTTCCATTGAGTCAGTCCTTATTTTTTTGCCTTCCCAACCTTGTGTCATATCATGGCCTTAGTCACCTGTGGGACTTGTATTTATTTCCATTTTAGGGTTTCTCACCTTCAGGTGAGGCTAGCCTTTATAATGACTTTTCCTCCTTATATTCTGATGATTTTATCCATGGAGAAAAATGGTGGAGCATTGAGGAATGGTCCCTTGCAAGCACCTAAGGTTATTTTGAAGGTATACCATGAGGTAATGCTTTGAAACCTAATATTATATTTCCTATTCTTGAATTTAATTATGCATGTAAATGGTTAGAGCAATTTGATTTAATAGACTATTTTATAAGGAGAATCCCCTTTGAAAGTATGTTTTAATCTTAGGTTAGCACTCACTAGGTAGCTCACAACATTAATTTGGAGAGCATCCAAAACATGACTAAAGGGTTTTTTTCTATTTCGCTTCTCCAACCCTTACCAAGCAAGAGTAATCCTCCATAGGTTTATCATTTGGTAAATCAAGAAATCACATATGGTTCTCTCCCCCTAGACACGAGACTTCATTTTCTTAGAGCACACCTCTCTTAAAGTCCCAATTTGGATTGAGTTTCTATGTCTCCTACTCCCCTATTGGCACTTCCCCAGATAACATCTTGCATAGGCTAGGTGGTTTATCATGAATAAAATTGGTTCTTCTCATCTAGAACACAAAAAAGGGTCTATATAAAAGTTGACCTTCCTTAGGACCTCAAGGAGTTTTTAGAAATCCAATTCAAGGATGTGAGGCACTCTCAATGAGTCTTGTATATTAATCTGCCTAACACTTATTTTCACTGCCAAGCCATAGACTATAAGATACATGATTGTCCTCTTTATGTGGATCATAATAATTCATCCAAATTCTCATCCTCTCCCCTAAAACCCTCTCCTAAAGATAGGAGGAAAATAATTGAAGATGGATGGACTACAATAGGGAAGGAGAACACACGCCCTAAAGTTGTAAACACAACTTATACTCCCAAAGGAAGTAATCCATCTTCTTGAAATGGTCCACAAGAGTAAGATCTTATTGATAAATAGCCCTCTTTGGGTGAAGCCCCAAAATTGGTAGAATAACCTAGGGTATTCAACATCCCTCTTGCTACTAATATACTATCCCAAGGTTTTGAGTCCTCTATGCCCAATTCTTCTATATTTTTAGAATCATAGCTAGCCACTCTTCCACTTCTTGTTCATTGAGAAATCTCAAATCCTCTCACATCTCTCCTTAAAGGAGTGATGAAGTGGAGGAAGGAGAGTATTAGGTTAACCCTACTATGAGGAAGCAATTTGATGACTTCTTGAGTGCCAATAGTGGACATTTTTTTGTTAAATTAGTATGATGCCTTAGAGGGTCTAAAATTGGAGGACATGTCCCTTAAAACCCATTATATATGAATTATTTTTCTTGGAATGTTCTAGGTCTCACACACCCAAAACACAAGTTTGTTATGCATGATTTCTAAAAGATGTTTCCCAAGATGGACATTCTCTGTCTACAAGAAATCAAGGTGGTGGATTTCTTATTGAAAACTGTCAGTAAGTCCGTTTGGCACAATAGTATCATTCTTCATAACAACAATGCCACAGGGCATGGAGCGGTGATTACTTTTATTTCTCTAGGGTGATAGTCACACTTAAGGCAATCTGGCATGGACCCCACCAACCAATTAGTATAGACTTTTGTTAGCATTGAAATCCATTCTTTTGGCTTTATTAATATTTATGCCTTGAATGATGCTTCAAAACATACCCATCCCCAATTCTCATTGGGTATTATGTGGTGACTTTAGTATGGTGGTATCTCCCGAAGATAAGTTGGGCCACTTGCCTATGAGATGAGTAGTCGGTGAAAGGGAGGCATGGTTTTACATATGCACTAATTAGGCTTTTATGACCCCAATTTGACCCATTATCTTGTAGATGGAGTTTGGTACACATAGAGTAATTTCAAGGAAGGACTTGCTCAAAATTTAAAGTGTCTATATACGGTAATGATGTCCACCCAACCATACTTGTCTTTTATTCAAATGTTTTTTCTTCTATGTAGCTGCTGCTAGACTTTAGGATTTTTGATGATTACTTGATTCAATTATGAGTGACATGGAAGTTCATGAAGCCCAAAGTTCATAAAATGTAATCCTTTCTTAACACCTCCTTACTTAAGCATGGACCCATGGTGGCACACATTAATAGATTTTGGCATTTAGATCCATGTCACTCCCAGAGAATCTGGTTGGATTCATTCATGGGATGATGACATCAAAAGAACCTCTCACTTCTTATAGATCTATGGATATCATCTTGCCAAAATTTAGAGTCACCCTTGCTTTGCTACTTCTTCTAAGCTAAGTTATATGGCTCTATCCCTAGAAAGAGATCTCTTTAAGGAGATCCTACAGGTGAGAGTTACATCTTTATGGAATCATATTTATATTCTAGATAACTATAATGGCTGGGGATCCCAAATCAAATCTAGGTTTCATTGGCTTCGAATAAGGAACAAAGCATCTAAGGAGTTCTTCCAAATTTTGCAAGCCCAAAACTTGAAATAGCAGATACAAGTCATTTATGAGGCTGATAATAGACTCATAGAGACTATAAAAATAGTACAAACTTTTGTATACCATTATCAATAATTGTTCAAATCTCAAGCATCTTTGGTTGAGTATGAATCTACCCTTTAGCAATGCCTTTCAGTGGTTCCTTGTAAACTCACTCCGACCTAGTGGGTGGTTTACCATAGGCCCCTTTCTATTGATGACTCGCATGAAGAAGTGACTCACAAGACTAATGACAAATCCCCTAGCATTGATGGCTTTCCCTACAAATTCTATAAAATGCTTTGGGACCTTGTGGGTAGTGACATGCATAAGATTTATCAAGAAGCATTTCACAAGCATTCTCTAGGTATAAATATAAATAAAAGAAATATCAAATTCATACCTAGGCAAGGATATCTTGAGTTGATCTGTAACTGATAACCTATCACCTTCCTGAATGTTTCTTATAAGATCATTATCAAGGCTCTAAAAATCCATATATGTAATATGCTACCTCTTATTATAAATCCAAAATAAATGGGTTTCATCAAAAGCCATTATATTTTAGATAACATCATTGACATCTATGAAGCCATGAATTCAACCAGATGATCTAAGCAACAGTCTATGTTCATCAAATTTGATTTTAAAAAACATTATAATTGCATCAAATAGCCATTTATTCTAGTCATGCTTTGAGCTCTAGGCTTTAGACCCCTATTCATCCAAACCGTTCAGATGTTTTTCTCAGATGCCTTAGCAGTCCTTTCTATTAATGGAGTCACCTTTGAATAATTTAGCTTATTCCATTCTATTCATCAAGGGTGGCCCTTGAATCTCCCCCTATATGTGCTCATAGTTAAAGGTTTTGGATATCTTCTTTGCAATGCCTGAGATATTAGCCTTGTTAAGGGAATTTATCTCCCTCCTAATGTCATGAACCCACATAAATATATGCAACTACTTAATGACCACTTTATATATGACTCCCATTGAAGATGAAACCAATGTGGATAATGCCTTACAGTGTCTTAACACCTTTTGCCTGGCCTCTGGCTCTAGTATCCAATGGTAAAAAACTCAATGCTATAGACAATCTTACCTCCCTCTGCTAGTATGGGATGATAAATCTAGTTGGAAGTGGATCTAGTATGATGAAATCTATAAATTTCTTAGCATCCCTTTTATTTTTGATGCCTCACCACCTTTGTTGTGGCAATATTTTATTTATAGAATTACTAAAAATATAGAATTTAGGGTGACCAAGTCTCTTTTGTTAGTAGGAAATATTTAAATTTGCTCAAAAATTCTTGAATCCATCCATGTGTTTTACTTTTCATGTTGGGTTCCTTCTAAAAAAATTTACCAGAAGTTGGAGAAGTTGCTCAGAGATTTCTTTTGTGCCAATTTCCCATAGGGTGTCCTTAGAATATTTTTTCCTCATGAGTGATGCTAGAGGAATGGGGCTCATTGACATAGCCCAACAAGGAACTACCTTATGTACCAAATAGATTGTGAGGTCCATTAAGGGACAAGAAGCTTGGAAGGTGTTATTCAAGCACTGTATGTCCTTAGGCTTGCTTAAGGGCAAGAAGGTCTGAAAAAGGCTTAGCTTCCTCAATTTATTCTTTATTTAGTCTCTTATCCAAATCATAGGGTCTTTTGTTTCCAAAAGCATATAGAAGGTTTGGGAAAGAATTAAACCGTACCTTCTCTAGAATGGCTCCAATTTATAGATTGGGCTCTCTACTAACTCCCATTCTCTCTCATGGTTGTTCATTTTATTTCATAATGAGATGCCCCTAGAAGAGGTCCCTTTACTCAATGCTCTCAAATTTTATTGCAGAGGAATTCATATTGTCTCATATATCTTATGTAGGCATTCTCACTCTTGGCTATCTTGGGAGGAGGTGAAAGCTAAATTCTAGGTAGCCATTGTGGACTAGGAGTCCCTTCAAGAAATCCTCATTGTCATCCCAACTTCCATGCTTGATTAAATATCGATCTATTTCACTCAATCATGGTGGAAAGATTGGAAATGTTATGTCAAGACCCCTTTTCATAAATACACCCCTCAGCTTGACTATGCATGGCTCACCCCCCATTTTCCCATGGTTGACAAACTTAATGCCCACTAAGGGATACAATCATTTGTTAAATCATAGAAATTTCACTTCAACATGGTTTAGGGGCTTGTGTGGAGCCCAAACTTACTCATTTTTCTTGGTGTATACTACACCAAGATTTGCCTATTGGTAGAAGACTCATCTAGCTTGGAGTCCACTTGCCTACTTGCCCCGTCTGTAGCCACCTTGAGATTCTTCCTCATCTCTTATGGTTTTGTTCCAAAGCTCAAAGGGTCTAGACTTGGATCCATAATCTTTTCAAGACTTTCCAGCCTAAATTCTTCCTTTAATAGCATATCCTCCTTAGAGACAAACCCATGATGCCCTTCAAGTACACGCAAGTCTGGCATATTTTTAGAGTGGATATTCTCTTTTAGATTTGGAAGGAAATAAATAATTATGTATTTAGTCATGCTTCTACTAATTTTAATGTTTTTGCTTTGCACAAATATTATATCATCTCCAATGTTCTTTTGTAGATTCAAGTCTAAGCCAATAAAGTGACTATGGAGCTTGGGTATCTTCAGGGTCTCCTCTCCCATTGGGGAGATGCTCATTGTACTATGGATCAGGTTACGCCTTCTCCACCAAGGGATCCTTGATTGGATGATAAAGTGCCTCTATTGCCTAATGGTGGGCATTGTCACAGTTATTCTAAGTGCATACCAACGTGTTTCCTCTCTTGAGTAGTAGCAAGGGTGGTAGTTACCACCTCCTTCCCCTGCTGGGTAGGATGGCTGGGGTGCACCTTCTCCTCCTTCATGCCCAGATGCTTGGGGATGCCACCTAGAGGCCGAACGGATGGATGGATAAGTTCCCCAGGCTTTCATTAGCCATTTTTCCCAATCGAACACAATTAGAAGATGATGACATGGACACTGCCCAAGTTACTAGCTGGGAGCCTATTCTAGATGGCAATGACTTGCCAAGCTTGGATTGGGGTCCTGATGACATGGATCCTCCACCTTCTCACCTTGTTCTTTCATACCACCTTTATTTTTTGTGAATTATTTATATATTTCTATTTAATTAATATATAGATATATTTTGGGATGATGATAATAATAATAATAATAATAATAATAATAATAATAATAATAATAATAATAATAATAATAATAATAATAATAAAGTTCCTTCCTAATAATAATAATAATAATAATAATAATAATAATAATAATAATAATAATAATAATAATAATAATAATAATAATAATAATAAAGTTCCTTCCTATTATTATTATTATTATTATTATTATTATTATTATTATTATTATTATTATTATTATCATCAAAACAATATCGATGATTCAAGAAAATTGATTGAATATCTAGGAAAGCCCCTTCACCATTTACTCTTCCCTATCATGGCATCCAAGGGTTAAATTTGATGGTCACCCTTACCTGTCAAAAAAAAAATTGTGATGGTTTTAAAATTAATGTCACCTTCCATGTAACGTTCATTTCTTATTTTTGACTTTCATAAATTTTATATAGAAACGAGTTAAATCTTATTGTTATTTCTCATATTGCAAGGAAAGAATGTTCACTATGGCTACACATATTGCCTCAAAGGATGTTATGTCATGGAAGGGGCTTGGGCTCCTATTTTTAATATGATGTTGGTCTAATGGAGTTGTAACAATGTGTAGGATAAAATGAATCTTTTCTATTAAAATAAGACCCTTAAATTTTCATTTCAGCAAAAAAAATCTATAAATTAGTGAGGGCTGAAATTTTCCTTCAATAATTTAAGATTTAAGTGTGAATGATTTTTTTTAAGATTTTAAAACTAGTAAAAATATAAATCACTTATTTACAAATAATTCCCAAAATACACCCCTTAAAATTTCTCAACATAAAAAATAAATAAAAACCCATAAAAATTTTATCATAAAAAATCTACTAAATTTTCTTAACACTATTAGGGAAAAAATATATAACAAAATAGTCTATTAAATTTAATATAGAGTACCTAAATTTGAACTCCAGCACCTTCTAAGGCTATTGCAATTCCAATCTTGTAAGGATCTTTTGCATCAGCATATCCTCTGCCAAGATCTCCTTCAGAGACCAAGTTTTTGAAATTGCACTCTAACATTTTTTCATGCTCAATATGCTCCATGAAAAAATCACAAAAGTAGAACATTGCATCTTGCAATGTAAAATACAGCATTTGCAACACTGCTATATTGGGTTCGAAGCAATCACCACCCTTTTCTAAATATAAAATGTAGTATCCCAGTGGTTTACAAGTGATTTGCCTTATCCTTAGATGTGTAGTAATTTATTGCAAACTGGGTATGGTAGAAAACATCCCTTAGAAAATTGTAGAGCTGATTATTTGAAAGAGGGAAATGATCAGAGTTATTGCCATTATGAGCTTCCATAAATGAGTAGATAAAAGGGAGTAGGGCTTTCAACGGTTGATGAGTTAATTGGATGGGTTCATGTAAAACCCTAGGAAAAATGTCATACATAGACATTAGATGACAGAATTGGATACACCATTTTCCCCTACCAAATGTCTAGGTAAGCCTTTGGTCTCCAACTAGATGACAATTGAATGTTAGACAAAATGGAAGCTTTTGGTTTTTCTTAGTCTTATTTTTATTCACAATGGTATTGGTGAGCATCCAAAGTGTTGTCTACCTAAACCGTGGCCTATGAAACTATGGCTTGCTCATTCCTTTGACTCCATTCTACCTACAATTAGTATGGCCAACAAAAGAATCTAAATGTAAAAACCATTGAAATTTTTATAAGGGAGTCTATTTCATACACATAAATTGGGATATTTACCTTTCAATCAAAATTATGGTTTATAAGAACAAGATTGCTGCTGACTGTCTTAAAAAATAGTTCTCTACAAAAAAATTAGATTTTTTACAATCCATCCAAATCATTCTATATGATCTTGGAATCATTCCAATTTCTCTGGCAGAGCCTTAACTTTCCCACTACAGCTCGGCTCCATGCTCTTGAAGGACAAAAATGATTTCATCCATTCGCAGGTGCTCACTCCATGGCTCAAGCAACCCGTGGTGAATGACAACAGATGCAGTTAAATTTTAATCATCTTGTAGAAATGACCTTGTTGTCACCATTTGGGCACTAGCAGCTTAATCGACCAAATGGCAATCGCAATGGCACCCTACAGTAGATCCATTGATATGTGCCCAGATGCATTGCAAACTATAATCTCGATTTCCCATACTTCTTTGCTAATGTTATTTGATCCTTAATGCCTCATCTTCACTCCGCTTCAACCTCTCTGACTCCTAGTCCTGGAGTCTTGACTAAATTGAGTCTCTGTCATCGCATTGTGATTTACCAATGGGAAATCTAGGGAATGGGGATCGTGGTCAATGCTCTGGACCGTCTGGTAAACTAGTACTCTGGACTTTGGTCCAAAAATAATGCATTATAAATTATAATTTACAAGCTTACAATTGTGCCTGCACCGCACGACAATGACATTATGTATATGTTTCCACATTTCACAGTAATTCCACTTCCCCTTCTCTGTGTACCAGTGTGGGTCTGCATAACAGCATGGGTTCGAAATCATATGATAATGTTGTCTTTAGGCTTCAAGGAGCAGGCTTCATATGGTCTGATCTCATATTTTATTTCTTTTTATTTTACTTCTGAATCCAGAATCCAGACACTATCACATTGACACAAGTTGCAATACATTTATTAATGAGTTTCAATGGTTTGGTCATGGGAGACTATGACTGTGAGTCGTGACTCATGACATGTCCCACTCCCACACTCCAACTTCAGACTCCTATTAATAATTTTAAAACGGTCAAATTTTTATTGTGAACGTCAATATGACATTTCGTATAATTTTCTGCCCGTCCCCTGATACGGTTAAAAATATAATACAACTGTATTTTACGGGTAAAAACCTCGAAAACGTTGAAACGGTTGCCAAATTTAACCCTTGAAATCTATTGGCATCTGCTTTTCTCCCGTAGGTACCTGTCAATTCGTAGTTGGCTGTCTCGTTGTTGGAATTAGAAATGTGTTCGAGAAAGCACTGAACTCTTCCATAAATAGATTGGCATTTTTATTACAAAGTAACCTATTTCTTATCTTATGCTTTTCTGAGTTTGCGAGAATAATTGTGAGATAATGACAACAATAACATTAGAGTGATACGAAGCAGCTGAGTCGGGTAACGTTGCAGCATTGGAGGAGCTGCAAAAGCAGAAAATTGACGTTCTCGCCTAGATTTCCCCCGGAAGAAACACTGCTCTTCATATATCTGCCTATCACGGTCATCAATCGTTCGTTGAAAAACTTCAACTCATCAATGCACAATCAGACGTAGAAGCAATGAATGAAGAACAAAAGCGTAGATTCTTCAGAGCTCAAAATAACGAGGAGAATAACTTTCTCCACGAGACAGTGAGAGGCGGAGACCATGGCAATATCGTGGAAGAGTTAATTAAAGCTGACCCAGATCTCGCACGCAATCGCAATCGCAAGGGTGAGTCGCCTCTCTTCACAGCATCTGCCAATGGCTGTCTCAACGCAGTGCAAAACTTGTTGCAAGTTGGCGATACTCTCTACGCAAGATTCGACGGCCAGACTTGTTTCCACCATGCCTTGTACTATGAAAATTATGGTAATTATATGCAAATGCAATTTCATAAGCATTTATTTCGTGTGTTTTCTCTCAATATTTGTAATTAGTTTAAATACTTCCCTCGCTATTATAAAGATCATACATTGTTTTCTGTATTCTTTTGTGCAGAAGTGGCTGCGGCACTGCTAAAACAAAACTCCGAACTAACAGGAAGATTACTTTTGTGGGAACACGCCGCTGCATATCGCTGCGTTTCGTGGCTGTCCGGAGAATGTTATTTAAAAGCTGTTGGAACGTGATCCTGATACCTGTTATAAAAAGGATAAATTCAAGCAAGGGACCGCACATCACAGAGCTGTAGAGCATGGACATGTCGCTGTTATGAAATGTATAGTCAAGTTTGCAAGAAGTTGTGTTGAAATAACAGATAAAGACGGCAGAACTGCCTTCCACTACGCTGTAGAAAATGGTCATGTGGGTGTTGTGAGAGCACTAATCCCATCCATGGAGAGGCTACTCAACATGGTTGACCATAACGGTGACGCTGCTCTCGAAATACTGCTCCACAACTTCGATAGAGTAGAGCAGCCAATTCGATACTATAGGGTGAGTAAACCATTGATGTTCTTCAATTGTTTAAATTGTTTGGAAAACAGTATTAAAGGACATTGACGTTGGTGCATATGAACACACTAAAGGGCGCTATTTCATTGTTTATTCCCGATTTTTATTACCAGTAACACTCTACATGACGATGGGTACGTTTGCCTCCACCTTTTTTCATTTTGTGCCAAGCGGTTGGTAACCTCCACTGATCACTTAGTTTACGAGCACAAAGCACTACCTGTTGAACCTTATGCCTGCCAATTTACGATTGGAGATGGGCCATGTAACTTGGAACACCACATCATGGGCCTCACAAATGTGGGATTGTTGGACAGTGTGCAATGGTTGTAGTTTCTTGGGAATAAAGAAATAGAAATGGGTCAACCCTAGATAAATTTCAAGAAGCATCTGTTTTCAAGGAATTTTGAGGCCTGGATAAATTTCTCTAAGTTTTCCCTTCCGAGATCCAAATTTTATTTTCTGAAAGTTTAATTTTGACACATATTTTAGGCTATTGATCAAAACTAGTTTTGCCATAGTTTAGTATCTCAGGAGCACTGATTCCCCTCCCAATGCAGGAGATTGAAGACATATTGCATGACTTATTTTTCTATCAATTGAATATGAAGTTTTTTATTTTGTTTATATTCAATTGATAGAAAAATAAGTTTATAATTAAAAAATGTTAAAAGAGCCGAAGGATTGAATTTATCATGAGTAGTTGAAAAATACAGTCCCAATTGGATTTTGTGTGTATCTGGTAACTATGCATAGAAAGGAAATAAGAATATGAATCCAATTAGATATATGCATGACAATATTCCAATAGACTAAAAAATCCACTGCAAACAGGGTTTGCTGCAAATCCGGCCTGATCTGTTAGAATGTAGACTACAATGAATTCTTTTTGCCTTTAATGTCATTATCTCTTTAAGCTTAAGTGACTTCTCCATAAACACACATTCATTCAAAGTATAAATATGCATCTCCTCATATTTGACGCAATCTTAAAAAAAATCTTGTCGTGCAATCTCAAATATTTGTGCGTGCAATCTCAAATATGTCACTAATATTCTTGTATGTTATAGCTTTTTATTAATAATTTTAGGTGCAATTTTCTATTTTGGCATCTGTCTTCATTCAGACCATATGGCATACAGATATAAGTGGTAGCTAAGCTTCTTTAAAAAATTGAATCAAGCAATATATTAGCAACAAAAAATCATGTCTACAATTCATTCCTGGACAAATAGATCCAGCATGATATCTTATGATTAAGACCAAAAGAATAGAGTCTCTTGACTTTATTATAGAGATGTCTTCCGGTTTTAAAATTACACACAATGGGATTGACAAATAATAAAAACACAAAGCCATGGATTCAGCTTCACTCCAACATGAAATCTGAAGTTCGAAATAAGCAACTCAAATTCAATAAATGGTTTTGTTCCCTTTTGAAGGCAAACATATATGTTTATGTCTGCAATTTTTTTTATTTAATAACTTCACAATACGTATCTTCTTAAAATCATTTGTCCTACCAATATGAATTTTTTGAGCACCGAATTATATCAATCTAGGGATATGATTCTTGAAACTCCATAAATCTTAGGGGCTCTTTATTTGATTTTATAAAGATATATTATTCAAAAGAGTTTATACATCACAAAAAATCCCAATTTAAGCCATATAAAACTTACTTCATTACAATAAAAAGCCACAATACCATCTTAAACAAGTTCTATGTCAATAAATGTGGTTGCTTGCATTGTAATTAGAACATGATATGCTCAAAAGGTGTTTTTTGAAAAGTCATTATAAATCTTACACTACCCTCTAGGTGAAAAATGAAATGGACTCGACTAAAGTGATCAAATAAGCTTTGTCATATTCCGAATGTAAACAATGTATTTTTGGAACAGAGTATGGACATCCATCTAAGCATAATTGAATGAGGATATTTTTTCCTTTATTTTAAAATGAAAGATATATATGTAAGAAGTTATTTTTATTAATACAAGCAAATATACTTTTGAATTTTCTATATTAACTTTGTCCTTAAACTCATTTTTAATTTTTGGATTTTATACAAATTTGATTTAGGATTTTTCTTCCTAACACCTATGTTTTCTAAAAATTAAAGCGATTTTGGGATTATTATTTACAATAGGTTTGTGAAATAATGAAAAGTCAAATATCATATAATTTTAAAGGATTAGTGTGATCAAGACAGAGGTAGACTGAATAAGGTGTCAATGCATATATACATTTCACTAACTTCACATAATCTATACTAATTGAGCTATCTTTTCGTTCTTGGTTCACAAATAGTTTACATCAACATAAACCAAATTCAATGTATGGTTTAATCATAGTAATCATAAACTAGTAGTAAATATTATTACCTTGTTGTGTAGATGGATGCATGATTCCTTCATTCACCCTTACCATATGTTATGAAATTTCAATAATGAATAAAAAAATACTCTATGCAGTGATGTTTTTACCTATTATTGGATTCAATTTTCTCATTATCTCTCTTGATACTCATCATCTCATAGAACAATTTCTGCAAGTCATAGTTAGGGAAATATCTATAACATCCCCACTAGGATCTACTTAAAAAATACTTAATTTTTTTTCTTATTTATACCACATATTATTTCATTAGATTACACCAAGGCAATCTAATTAGTGTTACAGATAGAACATTCTAAGTATACCAACTATAAAATAAACATGTGACATCTATCCATCACTGATCACTATCATCATATGAAACACATCATAAATGAATATAGAAAGTAATTATAGATATCCAGCATGATTGGTAAAATCACACAACCACTATTGTCAATGTACAATAAGTAAATAATTATGTCTCATTAGGGATAATATTTTAATAATAAATATAATATAATGTATAAGATACAAGATACATGGCTCCATAGAGCATGAGTTCCACAAACTCTAATATCTATGGTAATCTCAAGTGTTGTCTACAAAGAAGTAATATTATGGGGAGGGAGAGCATAATCCAAGTTATTTTCCACACTAACCATGGATCATTGATCCCTCGCACAATCTCCCATCAGGGAATGACCCTCCATTCATGGATGAGTAGATAGTGACGGTGCAAGAATTTAAAGAGACAAGCTAGTACTTGTGTGTTATATAATTTCTAAGAACATGTGTTATACTATAAAAAAAAATCTATTCTAACATGATATTTCATAAACATATAAATCACACACATGAAATGACAATGTCTAACTAACATCAATTTGGCCAAAGTTTTCAGTAGTCATTGATCTCCAGGGTCAATCAATTTCAAACACACCACTTAATCAGATTACCTTCATCTAAGATTGGTGATGTTAGTAAGCTAGTAATGTTCATCTCACTACTTAGTACTAACAATGTGAGTTTTGATTAATATAAATATAACCAACAGATTCATATAGATTTATTCCTACTTACAGTCATAAAACATGCTAAACACATGAAAGATCAAAATACATAAATTTAGTCCATCTAATATATGATTAAATCACCACTATATTATTTATCACCTAAATAATAATCATAATACTTATAGTTTATACCAACCGAGTATAATTCACATTTAGACTGCATACTCAAATTTTTGTAAGTAAACACAAACGCAGTATATTCTATGGCAAGCACTATACATACTACTCAATTTCAACAACCAATCATAATAAAGTAGTCATAAATCAAATGAAATCATATTATTCTATTTAAACATCTAGTTACTATTCTAGAGGTCTATATTCATGTAGTTATAGTTGTCTAACCTAATACACCAATTTATATCATATGTTTATAGAAATACTTAAATATGCATATATGTATAATTCCCATATATAAGTTATATGAATATTATAATCTGTATAAATCTACATATTGTTTATATCTACAAGAATCCTTAGCCTATTTCTCATTGGTGTATTGGAGGATTTATATTATATAAAATAATTATCCATGGATAATCATAAGCTCCATTATTTCATGAGATCAATTCTAATCAGTCATATATTCCCAACTCTTCTACCTATCATTGGCCTCGACCAATCTTATCTTGATTAATCTAACTTTATATTTTGTTTTTTAAATCATCTTAGATCTAATGACTCCCTTATCCTCCAACATGTCCCAACTAATTAGTGTCCTACACCTTTTTCTATATAGTTCTTCAAATGGTGCCATATTCAAAGATGATTGGTATGAGTTATTGTAAGCAAACTCAACCAATGATAGATAATATTCCTAATTACATTGTTAATCCATGAAATACATATGAAGAATATCCTCTAATACCTGATTAACTTACTCAGTCTTACCATCAGTCTCTAGGTGATATGCAGTGTTAAAGTTTAGTTGTGTACCCAAAGCTGAATTCAAAGTTACCCAAAATCTAGAAGTCATCTTCAGATCATGATAAAAAATGATCTTCTCTAGAAATCCATGTAACATATACACTTCCTTTATAAACCTCTTCACAAAAGTGGGTACATCATTAGTCAAATTGCCTGTTATAAAATGACTTACCTTGGTTAGCTTATCGAATACAACCAAGATCATATTGTGTCTATTATGTGACAGTGGTAAACCTTAGATATACATAAATACCATCTAAATAAATAATATGTCCTAGATATTACACTCTCTCATCAAAAAATGCACACTTAGATACTTTACTGTATAACTTGTGCTTCTAAAACTATTGTAGAACCAATTTTAGATGTTGAAGATGCTCTTACTCAGTCTTATAATGTATGAGAATGTCATCAAAAAATTAAAAAACAAAATGATCTATGTAATATATGAGCACACTTTTCATGAGATTCATGAATGTTGTCGAAGTATTTTTCAACCCAAATGGTAACACTATGAACTCATAATTCCTATAACAAGTTCTAATTGTTATCTTTGAAATAACCTCAACTTTTATTCTCAACTGATGGTGTCCTAATCTAAGATAAATCTTATATAAAACCATTGCTCCCCACTTTCAACAAAAAAATCATCTATAGGAGGTAGTGGATGCCTATTTTTTATAGTTTCCTTATTCAACATTCTATAGTCTATGCAAATTCAAAGAGTGACATCTTTATTCTTAACAAAGATAACTAATGCACCCCATGGTGACATACTTAGCCTAATCAACCCATTTGACAACAAGTCCTAGAGTTGAGCCTTCAATTCAACTAATTCAATGGTTTTCATCCTATATGGTGCCTTAGACTGTGGTTCCAATCTAGTTATAATATTGATAGAGAAATCAAACTCACATCTACGAGGTAATCCTTGTAATTTTTATGGAAATACATCATGAAAATTCCTAAGGAATGAATAATACTTGAGAGATGGTTCTTTACGTTCCTCCATTTCATTTATCTTGATGATAAATACTTGGAACCTTTTTCCTTGAGTCTTCTTGAGTTGCATTGGAAAAATCTGCCTAAGCCTCAACTCTCTTTTCTCGCCTTGAATTTATGTTTGATTTTCAAAATCATCCAGACACTTACATTTCTTCAAGAAATAGTTAACCTTGGTCTTATTTTTTGCAAGATAGTTGACTCCAAATATCATATCATATGACCCTATTGGTGTTACATATAAATCCACTAGTGTTGTGAATTTGAGCAACCTAATATTTTCTTTGACTAAAAACTTGTCAACCATGAATTTTGGATCATTCCTATATTGTATCAACCATGTATTTTCCATTAATCCAGCTCTTATATATAATTTACTAAGAATTTTAAGATCTATAAAACATTTAGTAGACCTTATAACTATCAAAATGGAAACTAGATGTTCAAATAAAATACCTAATGGTTTTATGGGTAAAGCTTGGAATTTAGCTTGTCAATTATCAACTGTCACATGAATGCATTGCTAAAAATTTCCTTGTTGAGGAATAGGATATTTTTTATTGTACTTATCTTGAGTAAGCTCATGATCATAATGGTCATCTCCATAAATAAATCAACCTCCAAGTGGTCATTTCCTATTAGTCTATTGGTTTCTCTTGATACTACCTATAAAACCATTACCTAGTTTATTATTAGTTGAACCATTATTGAATTTGACATTCTAATTTTTGAATTACTTCATGGAGTTTCCACTCCTCTATTTCAAGTTATTCTTTTTGAAATTTGGTTTAGAACTTGCAAACTTTTTCTTAAACTTATCCGTAGCCTATGTAAGATATTTTTTCTTTTGCTCTTTTTTGATTTCCTTCTTGAAGATCAATTCCATGGTAGAAGATCCATGAAAGTGAACCTTTCCACCAATATAGGGTTTCAATTCCATGATAAACTTTCTAATTTTGAACTTCTCATCTACCTAGTACTAAAGTACATACTTAAAAAGTTTGGTGAGCTTCTCCCAATACTCATTCACTGATAAATCTCCTTGCTTTAGATTTTATAAATTTGTATTCTTCTAATCAAAGTATAACTGTGGAAGCTACCATGATCTAAATAATATCACAAACTACTATCTTGTAGTTTTTTTCAAGTTAACAATCATTTCCAACTTTTTAACTATTCCACCATGTAGCTTCTTCACTAACCAACATGTACACTTTCTAAACTACTTTAGTGACCTCAGAATGATATGAATCTTGAAATACTTCCTTATTTCATTCATCTATACTTTAGCTCCATCACCCAAAATATTCCAATCAAACTTAGGTGGATTTACCTTTTTCATATCTCTAGCCAACTCTAAGGCTACCTATGATCTCGCATCCTAAGGGTTTTCCTACTCAGTAGGATGGTCTTCAAGTTATTCATATTCATGGCCATAAACTTATTACTCCATGGTCATAATATGTTCCCTGGTCTCATTCATGGTTGTGAGAAT
>JARHVA010001226.1:3580000-3632500 GCA_037957365.1 Torreya grandis | reverse complement strand
ATGCTAATAAATAGCATATGTGGTGCAATAGTACTATACAATATAATGTGACTTAAAAAATGAACAACACATAATATATTTTGAGGATAAACATTATATATTCATCGTTGCCTATATATATATATATATATATATATATATATATATATATATATATATATATATATATATATATATATCACTTTATACTATCCATGGATGTGATGGATTAAGTATTTCATCAATTGAATGTTATCATTTGATAAGCAATGCAGGTCATTTTATATATTGAAGAGTAATTGTGAATAATTGTGTTATGATAATATAATAATAACATCTTGATGAACATTGTTCATCTTCCATAACTAATAATATACATAGAATAATAACAGAATATTTCTAACAATACACTCAAAATAATAGCATGTTTAGCTAAATAATATACATGGAAATCAAACATACATAAATCACCTACCTCTCAAAAGCTTTGACCTGGAATCACTTAGTTCAGATGAGTTTCCTTCCTTCACTCAGCTCTTTCCTTTTACTCCACACTCCATTTTTCTCTCTCCTCTTCTTCTTCAATTTTTCTCTTTTTTTATTTTGTGCCTCTCCTTTCTATCTACACTCCTTACCTTCTCCTCTCAAGAATATATTCTGATTTTTTTAAAATGTCTATCTCATTTTCTTCTTTTATGATTTTTCATACTTTTTGTTTTTCTTTGTTTTTATTCTTTTTAATTTGATTTTTAGTCTACTAAAATATAATTTCTTATTTTAATTATAATCTAATTATTTTTATTTCTCTTATGAAGCTTTATTTTATATTTGTACATTTTTGACTTTATAATAAAAAATAATTCATCAACTATAATAAAATTATTTTATTGATATTAACGTAGCATAGGTAAATCTTTTTCAATATGACAAATGTAAGTCAATCTCATTCCATTATAAAAAAAGGTAATTAAAACATTATTATTCAATCCAAATTAAAACAACAATAATGTAAATCCCAGAAGATCAATTCTACATAATCATTAAAATAACCTAACACACCATTAGTATGCATAATCAATTATTTAAGTGTAGATAACCTTCAAAGCATACTAACGCTAACCATTTAACTATGAATATAACATATACTAATTAATATGGTGTGTGTAAGGTTCTATTCATTTCTTTGTTTTCACCTAAGATCTCCATCTATGTCACCCTCTATGATGATTCTCTCCTCCCATCGTGATCTAAGGGATGAGTCTCTCCTACATCAAACTCATGACAAGTAAGTAGTTATTCCATACATCATGACATATATACATCATAAAATATTAGTGAAATAAAACACAATAATAATGTAAGAATATATAATATAACTAAATCATAGTGATGTAATCATGAAATCAGATCAACATACATCTATCCCATAACATCATATGACTTATATCTTAATCAATAATAACCAAATCAAATTACTAACTATAAATATCCATGGATAATCAAGTAAGTTTGCTTAACTAGGTATTGGGATGTCACAATATCACTATTATAAACTATCTTCTTGAATTGCATTACTTTAATCTTCATATTTATTAATTCTAAATATAATTATTACCTCAATGCCATAATTGAAGGATAACAAAAAAAATCAATACCTCATTTTAATTAAATGAAAGTACATTTATACAAAAATATTTTTCATTACCCTACACTAACAAGCACCCAAACATAGGTGATGTGTGATATAAGTTGATTGTGGGTGGATAATAGAACACCACTCTTCTCTCTGTTAGTTTGTTTTTAACATTATGCATAAATAGTACAATTGCTTGATGTAAGATTCACACCTTCATTATCCTATTATTTGTTAAGTTTTACATTATTGCTACATATATAATTATATGGTCAAAATGATGACATCAAGACATCAATTTAAATGATCAATGAATAGTTATTTCTCTTCTAGTCTTGTTCTAAGATGAACATAGCCAAAATTTAGTATTACTTTGTCATAGTTTCACTTTTCATTTTCTTTATAATAAAAATAGATAATTATGATTCTTAATTAGATTGAAATATATAGAGGTGAACTGCTTTTAGAATTGTAGTTATTTTTAAATTTTGAATGATTGTGAATGTACATACAAGGGTTTATGTTTAGATAGATGATTAAGTATAAAAAATATAATGTACTCATGTAGGACATCTAGTTAAGTGTAAAAATGTTGAGTAATAAAACACTAAGGTACTTCATATTTTAAGATTATTTACTCTTTTTAATGAAATGGGTTATATGTGAAGTGGGGATCAACATAGTTTTCCACCTCACATAACAAAATTAGGGAGCACTCAAACTTTTACCTTTTTAGATGAATCATTTTCTTCCTATGCTTAAATTAATTTCCTCATAACTAAGCTTACGTAGTATGAAGAAGAGGTTAAATACATACAAACCAAATTAAAGAATTGGAAAGCTAGTAGCAGCTATTATATGTATCAACACATAGATAAAAGAATTAATCCATGGTTGAAAAAACATCATTTACCTAAAACATCATAATTTTTTTAAAATTACATTAAACTAAAGAGAGATTAGCATTAGCTGAAATCACCATATTCCTTGATACTTTATCTTGGCCAATCCATGAAACTGAATAGCCATTAATTTATTCAAATCAAATCTATGAATATCTATTTGGAGTGTGTCTGAATCATTATAAAATTCTATTCTATTCTCTAGTAAAAAACAAAGATAATTTATCCTACCTTTGAAAAAAGACATAAAATAAATATTTTGCTTCTTTCCACAACAGAATAGATAAAAACAATATTGTTATTTACATAAAAATGGGGAAAACCCCTTTTTTTATTTAAAATGGGTATAATTTCTAGAGTCCTATACAAACTTCACAATGGAAATGATTTCAAAGTAAACCTTTTCTTCTCCTTTGCCAAGCGTTGCTAAATTTTGGAGATTTGAAACAAAAAAATGGCATAATATATTTATAATATTCAATTATACTAATGTAGGGCCTAATTTACTTATATACTATAGCTCTAAAATACCTTAATATCTTGCTTAACCTAATATGGGTGGTTTCCTTCCCTTATTCATTGGTGTGGTGTCCTTGCATTATTCATTAGCATATAAGACCAAAACCATTTTATACATATTTGCACTTTGTATGCATCCAACATTCAAATAACTATGGTCAAAATTTTAACTATAGGGATAATTTAATAACTTCATAATTATGTCTTTACTGTAAATATATATGTTTGTGATGTTGAATGTGCATTGCATAACTTATTTTTAGTATTCAAAAGGGGTTAATGGAATAGTATATGAAAAAAAAAGTATTTGAATGTGAGATACAAGAAATAATGTGAGATACAAGAAATGAAGTGAAGGGGGTGTTTTCATGTTTCTTGATTTTAAAGTGTATAACTAATCATTGCATGCATATAATTCAAGTAGTTTAAATTATAACCATTTGATGTTTTCTATAATTTATTGCTAATATTTTTAGTATGTATATGCAACACATGCATTTATTAGTTAGTGTTTAATGGAAAGGGAAGGACATTTATATCAAAAGAATTTATTTAGCCCTAAAAGTATAATCATAAGTCAATATGGTAGATTTTTATTTTCTGAAGTTTCTTTACATTATACATTTACCTTGCTTTAATAAAAAAAGTTGGCTCATGTTTTTATTTGTTCAAAAAAATAGGTGTTTCTATGGAGGTTGATTTACAATATGTTATTGTGGATATCAAAGTGGAGAGGGATGTTCCTAGGGTATTATCAATAAACTATGGATGAACACCACTTTTGTGTATGGGTTTTTTAGGATATTGACATCTATTATGCAAGTAAATCTATAGAACAAAGAGCATCATGGGATGAAAAAATTGAAATAAGGGAAATGAGTATGGATGAGTTCAACATGCCTAATATAAAGTACATGCCTATACAAAAATATTTTGATATTGTGTATGATTTTAGAGTGCATGGTAGCATTATTAATGTGAAATAATTTTCATTTCTTCATTGTATAATTTTAATGTTTGTTGATGTGATTTTACTCTCCATTATTTTTGGTTAGGTGATGTAAAGTTGATTGAACATGTCAGAAGCATTATTTTAGGATATATGCTATATTTTAGTCAAAATAAAACAAACATTTTTTTAAATACACAAATATGACTATATTTTATTTGAATGATCTTTAGATTACCATGTACTCATGAAATTATGACTACATGTTGTAATGTTAGGTTTATGACTATCATGACATACATTATAATTTTGTAACAATAAGTACATGTTGTAAGGATAATTTTAATCTATTGCCATTGCTAATCTTCAAGTTATTCCTAATTATCATGTATTTGATGTGTAAATGTTATTTAAATTTGTTTAAACAAAATCAATGTTCAAAATTATTATGTGTTTTATTAATTCATTGTCATTCATAGATTGCAATATTCTATCATTCACAATGTGTATTACATATTGGTTAAATGAAACATTATTTTTTTTGGCTAGAATAGATGGTAAAATGTGAGATCAAATTTTGTATCTCCCATTGTATAATTATTTGTAGTTAGTTATGAATACAATAATCAAGTTAGGGAGCACATAGAAACCATAATTTGATCTCTTAGATATTATACATAACTTAACATGATAAAACATTAATTTTACATTTATACATTATTTTTCATCGTCTTATTTGCTTTAATTATTATTTAATGTATTTCACCTTCATATCCTCTATCACTTATAATTTACTACCATTCATAACCCTCTTAAATCCATTTAAGTAGGTTGTCTATCAGGTCTCCTCCAAGGCCCTCGATCAACGATATCAAAGTATACAAACTTCATATCATTTTTTAGTGGTATAGTGGTGTTTCTAAAAATATTTTCTATTTGTATGCACATATATATATGAGGTATGGTTACAATGTCTTATGGATTGAGACTCATGACCCTCTATCATACCTTCCTTCACATACTCAATTGGGAGACAAATTTTTGATGATGTCAACTTCAAAAATGTTCTATAAGAGGATAAAGGATACATTTCAAAGATAATTAAAATATTTGGAAGAAGAACTTGTAAGTGAATGAAGATGTTTAATTGATCATTTATCACTACTTTTTAAGCATTAAAATCCTTCCAACACCTCTTATTTTGATCAATCATTCAGTGGTAAAATGCCATACAAGGTGCAAGTTAATAAATAAATCCTTATTTTAGAAGGTAAAATATATGAAGATTCAATAGATAACTAGCTTAACCTAATTTTTTCATATTGAATGATTAATCAATTATCTGACCAATAAAATGTTACATTCAGTCTTCAAAAAAATATTTATTAGTAATGAAGTGGTGGGAAAACTATTGTACTTCACATGAAAATTAGGAAGATAAAGCTAACTTAGAAACATTTACAGACACATGGAATCGTTTTGAAGATGTACTCAAATAAACCTATTGTCCTATTAGAAACTATGATAAATAGTACACCAAGTTATCTCAATTACACTAAGGCAAATAAATATATGTGTATAAATAAAAAAATACCTTTCATAATTTGGTATCCAAACTTGGGATTTGAAATTGAGAAAAAAACTTATTTTGAAGTATAGGTCAAGCTTAAGACCACATATCTAGTCAGATATGGATTTACTATAGACCTCTTCAATTGGAGAAGTCTATAGATTTTTTTTCAAGTTTGAAGCAAAGGCCAAGGCCAAGACTAAAATAAAATATTCTAAGTTTTAGACCAAGCAATACTCTAAGTATTCCAAGAATAATTTCAATGCATCTAATAACACTAAGCACCCCCCATAGAAGAAGCAATTAGCTCCAAATGACTAGTCTAAGTAGTCTAAAATTAGAAAGAGGTGTTCAATTAGTAATCTCAATGAAGAATGCTATAAAATGAAGCCTTTATTTCACAAATTAAAACAACAATTAAAAACACTTCATCATTGGAGAAAGGTAATTAGATGACATAATATAAACCTAGTGGCATGCTAAGTACTACAAACATCTCTACCACCCATGTGAAAATTGAATGAGTAAAAAGATTGTTCCATTCTAAAATATGGATCAAATTTTCAATAATTTCACTTCATTTTTGATGATGAAATTAAGAATAAGTTCTTAGATTGAGCATTTTATTGATGAATCATAACTGAACTCTATTGGATGGTTGAATATGTGTTCTAAGAAACATGTCACTCAATAATGTCAATTGAGGTACAACATCAAGCATTTTTAAGATATATTACTTTGTGATGTCACTTCATTATAGGTATGTGATGTTTTAATTTTTCAACCACATCTTTATCATCAACATGTAGTCTATGAGGTAAATCTTATAAATTTTATCATAGATGTTTGTGATAATAGATACCACATACTAGAAGTAGTTCCTAAGTTACCACTCATTAGCGCCAAGTAGTGTAAAAATATATTCATGTATATTAATAATTTTGTAATTTTTACAGTGAGACATAAACGTAAAAACATCCTTGTGGTACCAATCCTCACCATATTTCTTCTAATAATAACATAAACCTTGGATTTAAATTGTGACTCAAAATAATGTAAGGATATCTTTTTAGTCACCAAAGGAAGTGCTTACACATTTTTCCTTAAATCACACTATTGATTTGATTCCTTTATTAGCTCTAACTAATACTTATTTATATCATAGATCATTAATGGAGACTGATGAAATCAAGTGACATATCCATAAACTTGTGGATAAATTACATATCAGGCCCAACTCATTGCTATTGGGCAACCTAATTATGTTTGAACTAAATAATGATGGCACATTGAGGTTGTGCATCAATTACAAATATCTCAACAAGATCATAGTGAAGAACCACTATCATTTTCCAATGATTGAGGAATTTATAGACTAGTTCCATGGTGAAAAATACTTCACCAAAATTGATATTAAGTATGAGTATCACTAAATTCCTAATGAAATGACAAATGTATGGAAGATATCCTTCAAGTCCAAATAAGGTCTGTTTGAATGGTTAGTTATGCTCTTCATCTTGACCAATACCCCAACTATATTGACGTGGATGATAAATGACGTTCTTAGGTAATTCACTACTTCATTTATTATAGTATGCCTTGATGGCATCCTAAAATTAATTAAAAAATGGATGAACATTTATGCCATATAAAGCAAGTTCTTCACGCTTTACAAAATGACAATCTATATGAAAACGTAGATAAATGTTCATTTTCTATGTGAGAGATAGAATATCTAGGATACATGGTACACACATAAGGAGGGAACATGGATTCAACCAATATTAATGTCATCCAATAGTGGATACAAATAAATAATATCATAGAGCTTCATAATTCCTTGGGATTTAAAAAATTCTACAAGATATTTGTACTTTATTTTTATCATTTGACTTGACCTCATAACCAAGTTACCAAAGGTGGCACTAAAGTAAACTTTATCTAGAAAGTTACTCAACATAAATAATTCAAATAAGTAAAATATAGACTTTGTTTTACATTATTACTTACACTACCAAATATTCAAAAACCATTTGAACTTGAGACAGAGGCTTTTGACTTCAAAATTGGAGTATTACTCACTCAGTATGGTCACTTGGTCACTTACCACAAAGAAACATTCACTTAACTTGTAATAAATTACCTAACCTATGATCATGAGTTGTCTGTTTATTTTTCAAGCTTGTAATCATTGGAAGCATCGTATACTGGGCAAGGATATTGTGATCCATACAGATCATAAACCACTTTAGTTCTCATAGACTTAGAATAAGTTAAAATAAGAAAAACATCATTAATGATATTCTTATCTTTAGGAGTTATATTTAAACATCAAACATAAGAAGGGAAATGCCTATCCAGATGTAGATTATTTGACTCAATTGTTAGTTTAATCTCTATTTTAGAAAATTGATGCATGTGAACATGAATATAAAACATGTTTATAATTGTATCCATCTGACACAAATTTTGTAAATATCTATCAAAATTTTAGTTGTAATAATTTAGTTATACATTATAATTACAAGATGGAATCCTATACCACATTAGGCATTTGTGCATTTTGCATGAGAAAAAAAGATAAAAGTTAATATGGATTTTTTAGTATAGAAAAGTTGTAGGATATTTTGGAGTTGAAAAGATTCTTGCAATGTTGCAGAAGTACTTATTTTGGAAAAATTTCATGTCTAATACATCAAAATACATCAAGTATTATATAGCATGTGTAATTTCCATGTCAGGTAACAAGAAGTAAGCTTTGTACACACCTATGCTAGTTATAACAAGAATATGGGAATATATTTACATGTATTTTTTCTTAGGATACTCTAATAACAAGCATGGTAATAATTGTGCTTATGTAGTAGTTGATATTTTATCCAAATTGAAAATTTTAATAAATTATAAGAAAGCAATATCAACTCTGAAAATAACTCAACTATTATTTGAGCATGCCTAGATTCAATTTGGAATCCTGAAAACCATGCTATCTGATTAAGATACAAGATTCTTGAGTAATTTCTAGAAAACATTTATGTTTATGCTAGACACAAACTTGAACAAATCCATTACCTTTCATTCATAGACTGATGGTAGAAAAAAGTTGTAAATGAGGTGATAGTGCACCTTATAAGAGCATAAAATTGAAATAATCAACACACTTAGGATGAAATATTATCTTTTATTTATAAAAACTATAATAGATCCTCACACAACTCTAACACACATATCCTTTTTCAATTTTGCATGGGTTTCTATATTTTAGCACCCATCAACAGAGCTTATCCTATTCTACCATCAATAGTAGAAAATACTTCAACTAAAAATGAATTTGAAAACATTATTCAATTCATTGAGCACATTTATCAAATTCAAAAAGTGCATATATTTTTGCAACAAGCTATTGTAAAATACAAATAATACCATGACAAACATCAGACAATGCACAACTTCTAGGTTAGTGATCAAGTCTAGCTACACTTATAAAAGTAAATATTGATATGATGTTACCATAAGATTTTTACACTTTAGTATGGGACCTATATCATCACCAATAAATTAATACAAAATATTTTGATCTTAATCATCCTTATTGTCTTGGGTTACATCTAGTCTTCAATGCATAACTCATGTGCCACTGCTTTCCAATAAATACTATAGAGACTCTTTAATAGATAGATATCAATCTAGATTTAAACATCCTAAAAAAATCAAGTCATGTCATTGATGCTTGAGTTAAACAGACACGTAGAAAATATATCCCTCTCTTCCATACTATGAAAGTAGGGCAAGTTCCTTCATAGGGAATATGGTTTATAGAAGTACATGTTTCTAATTTGTTTCCACATATATTACTGTATTACCAAAAAAAATATTGAATGGATTAAATATATGAAAAAAATCTTATACCAATCCAAACTCAAGACTAATCATGAACGGAAAGAATGGAGGAAGCAATTGTCATTAACATAGATAGACCTTACCATCATTTTGCTCTTAGATCATTTTTTCAAGATTACTGAAATGTTGCTTGAAAACTAGATTTGAAAAGAGAAATGCTTGAAAATATGTGGGATTTTATATATGTTTGGCTCAATACTGGGTCAATATAGAAACTATGAATAATTTTGATAACATAAGATTGGCCTTAGAAGACTAGTTAGTATTATAGCATAGTTTTGCCACTTCAATGCTAGATTCATGTCCCAAATGCTTGGGGAAAACTATGGATTTATAGGGAGAGAATATGGAAAATCAAAGGTTAAATTTAGTTCCCTCTTACATTTTGAAATGGATGGTGGGATATTATCATCATCCATTTATTATTTATAGAAGAGGGAAAGTTCTATAGATTATAAATATCTAGACTTTCCTTTAGGGTTTAGATTAGACATTATGAGATATTTATAATTAGCATGTAGGATAAAATTAGAAAGTGGGGTGGGTTAGAATATTAAAAGAGTGGGATCATTATGTGTCTAAGGGGGATTAATTAATGGGTTAATTAATTTAAAAGGTGGAAGGGGTATTATAATAAGTGTAGAATGAATGGGGATATTAGATGATGAGCAAAATTAATGATGTCAAGAAGGTGAAAAAATTTAAGTGCATACATTTTTTCCCTCTTTGAAAGGGTATTGATACTATAATAATTAATTTTATTTTAAAGAAGAAATATATTCATGGATAAGAGTAAAATTAGTAGACACTTTATGCCCTTTCGAGAGGATATCTATGAGGGAGTGACATGGATGTCTACTCGAAAGGATAAAGGACGGTCAGAATGTTTGAATATCTAGGAGATGTGGGATCAAATGTGAAATTTATAATATTAGTGATCTCCAAGTTGAGAATTCCCCAATAAAAGATATATGCACAAGAGGTAAAAATTATGGTGTCATGGCCATCGACATGTCCCAAATGGGAACTGATTGTAATGGGGTGATGATAAGATAAAAAGATGCAATATTTTAGACATATTTTAGGAAAGGACACATGACATGGAGAGTGGTATACATAATTGAGGTGAATTAGCTACAATATTTTAACTTATCCCATGTAAGGATGAATACAAGGTAGAACTTTATCCTAAGGCAAGATGACGATAGGATAAATAAGGCCATAAACATTCAATGTATCCCAAATAAGGGCATATGCTAGGGAGAATTATGGGCCCAAAATAATATGATGCATGTAGTTCAAAGAATTTAAAAAGTGGATATTGAGTAATGAGGAGACAAATCAGAGGAATTGAGTAGTGCATATGAGTTGTCCTTGCACACCATGAGTGACCAAGGGCTACCTACATAATGTAAAGAGATTGTAGGCTGATGTAGTTCTCCCAAAATGGGAAGAGTGATGTGATGAATAAGAGACTTAATGATGAATAGACAAAAAAAAATGGGTTGAATGTGAATAATAGTGGTGGATAAGTTATAATTTGGATGAGCTAAGACATGATTGATATCGACAATGCCCCTAGAATATATATATATATATATATATATATATATATATATATATATATATGCAAGGACACATGCTTGGGAGAATGGTGGGTCTTGAATTGAGGATAGATGGGTGTCATTGTAGCTCAGAGATTTGATTGATTATCTATATTGGTTAGAAAATGAGGTTGACTGATGAATGATCGGAGACATGATGATGGCATGATGATGGTAAAGTAAACCTTGGGCAACTCATGTGACTAAGGTGAGGATCAAAATTCAATGGAGTTTTATGATTTTAATAATCCCATATGTATTGGGAGTAATAGGTTTATGGTGAGAAAGGTTCATAAAGAGGAAATGAAAATAAGAGAAAGGAACCAAAAAATGGACTAGATGTAAAGGTGGTGTTTTTTTTGAAGAGGTGAATAATGTTGTCAGGCTTCCATTACAAGGTGGTAGAATAAAGAACTAAGACTAGAGTGGTAACAGTTATCACTATGGACCAATTTTAATAGGGGGCATCTTTCAAGATTTGTAGCAAGTTTTTGGTAGAAGGCCATCATCACTATGAGTTAATTTTTCTAGGTGGTCCCTATGATGAGAGTGTGCTACTATGTAGAGGTGATATGTGAGGTTATATTCATCTATTATCCCTATAACTTAGTACTAATGGTCTTTAAGGTGTGGAAACTAAATATTAAATAAGGGTAAGTGAAATGCATGATGAATCACATATTTAGTGGGAGAAGTGGAGGGATGATGAATCTAACCAAAGTTAATTATTGGAGAAAGAAGTACAAAGTTAGAATTTAATAAAAATATCAAAAAGGGAAGAAAAAGGAATAAAATAGGTGTGACATGTGAAGATAAATAATAAAAAACCAAATTAGTGTAGTGTGTTTTTGGGGTTGTGGTTGATACAGATGGTAATAAATATAGGTGGGAAAAGTGGTGGTGAATAATGACATGAATATCAACAACTAGGTGACTGTAGAAACTAGATACATATTTATTTTGGGTATTATTGTGTATTGATGGTTGCATAAGCAAACTAGAGTTTAGAAATGGGAGTTATGAGTGGGGGTTTGTGTTAAGAAAGTAATATGGGGGAAGACCATTGGTTATGAGTGGGAAATATTTTGGGTTAGGGAGTGGAGAAAAGCCATGGGGATGGTGTACAAGGATAGGATTTGCTCGGGTAAGAAGAGGTTTTTGGTGAGGGGCCATAGGGTAAAGGGAGTGAAAATTCATGGGGAGATGAGGACGTAGAGTGATGGATTCATATGGTAGTGGTTGTGTGGGATATATAGGGTATGGAATGGATTTCAAGTCATAGGAGGCTATGGTTGGGGATTTTTGGAGAAGAATTTATGGGATGGGGGAAACCGATTTAAGGGAATAGGGGGTTTGGGGAGGTAGGTCATGGGTTGGGGAGGAATGTTGGTTATGGGGGAAGCATTATATTTCTAGGAAATGCTTGTGGGGCTAGTTAAGTCTTGAGATGATATAGTGTGGAGGATGCACTATTTGATGAGTTAACTATATTTGTGTTATAGTGAGATTGAGCACTAGAGGTGATAATGTTATAGGTGCATCAAGATGAATACAAATATGGAGACATGGATAATGGTTAAGGAAAATATACTAGCTTCATATGTCAAGGAGGATAAATAGGATTAATAGGGGTATTAGGGATTATTTGAGTCGATTGGTAGTAACACAGAGGGAGATGATAGGATTACAATGCTAGGTATTTATATTTTAGGGTCAAATCATACATAGAGATATATAGATGGCTGATATATTGGCCTAGGTGAAAATATTAATAGATTAAGAGAATTGATAGGAAGCATATATTTGAGCTTTATAAGAATAGGTGGAGCAGATGTGGGCCAGTCATATGCAACTACAGTCACGATTGGAGTAGAGTGAGGCAAAAGCATGGGTAGCCAAGATGGACATAAATGTGGTTAAGATGTTATTGGATGCACTAGGATTAGGAGACATGATGATTCAGATGTCAAGGATGATTAGAACGATACAATATAAGAGAGAATTATATGAGTAGGTAGTGCTAGTAGGATAAAAGGCACCATCATACAAGGTGATCAGTTGATATATGAGGTCATCATGTTCTAGGTCATATAATTAGTCTGTTCACCCATCACTGAGGCCACCACCACCATAGGGTGAGATGTGATTTATAATTTGACTTATATTTTGGCTCATAAAGGATTGATAATGCTAAAATATATGTTATTTGTGTTGGTAGCATTGTATTTTGATGGAATAGTAGGATAAATGAATGTAATTATAATACTGAATAAATGATGTTATAGATTATGATTATAAGTTTAATTATTTTGTAAAAAATGATATTATATATAGATGATGGAAATGGTTTATTTATATGTTTATATGTGACATATGGTTATGTGATTGATTAAAATCATGTTTATGCTTAGCATAGATGTTATGTTGTAACAATTTCATTGGGTGCTAACTAGAAATACGTGATTTTTTAAATTAAACACATATACTATAAATATATTTCACCACTAAAATCTAATTAATAATGATATAAAATAATCTAATTATAATAACTATAAATGAAACATGGTACATCATACATCCCTACTCACTATCATCATAATACAAACATAATAAGTAATTACAAATAGCCAATGTCTGTCAGTACAACACATAGCCACTGTTATCAATCCACAATAAATGGGTAATTATAATTCTTCATTATGATGTTTGAAATAATAAATAAAATATAATACAATGTACATAAATAAGATACATGGCTCTCTGGAGCATGAGTTCCTCAGACTCTCTAGTATTTATGGCAATCTCAAATGTCATCTCAAAAGTAATAGTATGTTGGGGAGGGAGAGAATTATCTGAGTGATTTTCCACACCAACCATGGACTAATGATTCCTCACATTAATCCCATCAGGTAATGTCCATCCCTTCATAGATGAGTAAATATTCATGGTGTGGGAATTCAGAGAGACAAGCAAGTACCCATGTGTTGTGTGATTTATAAAACTAAATATGTAGTGTATCATATAAAATATATTTTATTAAAAGATATCACACAAACATATAAATCATACTCATGAAATGATAATATCACACTAAACATACTTTGGCTAAACTTTTCAAAACTAATAAACAATAACAATCTAGAGATCAATCAAAATTCATACACATCACTTGATTGGATTTCCTTCATCTAGCATTGTGATGCTAGTAAGCCAGTGAAGTCCATCTCACTCCTTACTCGGTATCAACAATGTGACATTGGTTAACATAATATAACCAAAAAATTCTTACAATTTCTATTTTATTATCAATCATATCACAAAAAATGCTAAATATATAATGATCTAACAATATACATTTATTCCATCAAACATATGAATGAGTCTCACATTAATTTCTATCCTATACTAGAAATAATGACTATAGTTTATACCATTTAGATAAAATAAACATTTAATTGTATATTCTAATTACCATAATTAGTTTTTAAATATACCACATCTTACAATAACTCATACTACCATAATCTAGTATTTTAAGACATAACTACTAATTTTCCACAATAAATCATAATAAAGTAGTCTTAAATACATGAAAACATAAGCTTATATTCGAGCAACTAGATATAACAAACCAATTCATAGTTTTTATGGAACACATAATATTTTATCCTATCATTTGTTATACTCTCATGGGTTGTATTCACACATACATAAAAACCTATTAATTGTCATAAAACATACTATTCATAGAAATAACCAATACATATACACTTAGTCTATCAAACATATGAATGTATATATACATAATAATCATAGTTGTACCACCCTAGCATAACATACATTTAGACTATAGTTTTCAAACATAATACACTCTATGACATCCCATAGTATCAAAATTAATTATTTATGAACATAACTACACAATTAAAAATAACTAGTCTTACAATTTAAGAAATAACTGACTTATAATCATAAATAATAATCTATCAAGTATAGGTTTATACCATTGGAGTATACCCTATGGTTAAACTACTTAATCTAATATATGTAAGTAGATCCAATTCTATAACACAAGCAATAATAATATAGTCCACTATTTTATATACACTCTATTTACTCCTAGACAATTAGTCATAATACTTGTAAAGAACAAATAACTTATAAAAATGTTATAATATTTACATTTGACACTTCATTTTGTTTCTAGGAGACTATTTTTTCATGGTTATAGTTTTAGTCCCTTGGACATTCTATGACTCAATTGAACCATATATTTAAATATTGATTTAATTTCTCTATAAGTTTACTCATACATCATAACATGTACCATATGAAATTGCTCTATAGATATGTAATTACTATATTAATTTTCACTTATATGTCTTAATCAAGAACTCCCATATACTTAACTATGTTTTGTATGATCATGACCTTAAACTTAGTTAGAAGTTTATTTTCATATTGGTATAATTTCTCAGATCTTGGGTCTCATGGCCAAATGTGTTTATATTTGTCAACAAATTAGAGGTATACAACCTGATATATCCAATATATGATAAACTTTAAAAATGAGTCCTAAATCCTCAGATAAATTTATTTCCTTTATACATAAATATGTTCAACAATATAAATGACATCATTAACCTTTAAAACTCTCCATTGAGTATTTGGTCAGTATAACTTTATTGACAAGATATAATTAACATAAAAATATTTTCATAATATTAAGGAACAAGTAATCACATTTATTATCATTTAGATTATACATTACTAAGAGTCACCAAGGTAAATAGATCCCTATAATATATTTATATTGTTGTATTGAATAATATCCCATTACTATATACATTTTAATAAACCATAATATAATTTATATAATTACCTAAGTGTACGAGATATAAGCTAGAGTATAACCCTATTAATAAATCACCATTTATATTTTGCTATTACTATGTTCTAGGTTGTTGTATACATCTCAAACTTTATATACTATATGCTTCCCTTTATAATTCACTACACTTCTCAAATGTACCTCATAATAATATATTCTGATGTAAATCTTTAGATTTAATCTCTGGCGATTAGAACATAATGAATAATAATAACTATCATTAATATAAAAGTGATCAAAATATAATAATGATTCTCAATTAACATATGACCTGGGTATATATCATATACCATAATCTAATGAATAATTTTGTCATAATAAAAAATTTAGGAATGTAAATATTTACCCTATTAGTGTACATCATAGGCTAAATAAAATTTTTACATACTAAATGTAATTCGTTACATTTTACACAAAAAATACTCAGCACAATATATATTTTAATACACTCAGCATCATATATACTTGCATACCCTCAGCACAATATATAGACAAATTATCAATATTTAGATAAGTTGTTGGGTTTTTTCTGATATAAGTTGCTACATTATGATTGTGAAATGTTGCACTCATATCACTAGTCCTATAAACTAAGGAAATCATTGAATATATAAATATATATATTAATTACTTATCAATAATTAGGCAATTGCATTTGAATATTCATTATTGTGTGTCCTTGGGAAATCCACTACCTACATGTACGAGTGCAAATTAGACTTTATGAATAGAAAATAGTCATCATTTTCCTTAATATAAATGCTGCTAATAAAGTTATTGTATGATTAAAAATAAGTCATTATCTTTTACATGTCATTGTAGTAAAACTCACAAATCTTGCGTGATATATATAAATATACACCTCTATATAAGTTGTAGTTCTTTTTGTATAATTTTTCTATTGTAGGATATGCAAATCATAGGGAATTAAGTTCACTATTAATAATTTACTTGTATAAGGGATGTATGGATAAGTTGTTTTTTTCATATAAGTCACTGTTCTATTTACATAAGCACCTTTTTTATCATTCTTTTTAAATTTATATATGTTACTTATATAAACTTAATGTATAATTTCATTTTTTATAATCCTAAAACTTATATACACCTCTATAAGTATATTATTGATCTATATTTCAAAATTGTCATTGTTGTAAAACTCTTTGATATAACCATGAAAACTTTTATTATATCAATATCGTTGTTGGTACTCATATAAGAATATTTATACATTAAAACACCAATATATGCTTATATGTTATGATATTGTGTGATAAAATCATAATTTATATAGTGAATATGACCTTGAATCACACACACACACACACACACACACACACACACACACACACACACACACACACACACAGATAGAGCACAAAATTTGATTACCACAATTTACTAAGATTATTCTTAGAAATTAAATGCATCACCTACCTCTTTGTTACTAAATTTAATTTTTTTGATTCTAAAGGATTCTTTTCTTTATTTCCAATCCCTTCTTTTCCCATTCCACATTTTTCTATCTTCTATGCATTGTGTGCCTCTCCTCTTTTTTCCTTGCTTGTATTATTTCTATCATTCTTTTCTTAAATGAATTCTTAACTCTAAAGTTGGTTTTTCTTGATTTTATTTTTTAATATTTAATGTATTTCCCTTTATTATTATTATTATTATTATTATTATTATTATTATTATTATTATTATTATTATTATTATTATTATTATTATTATTTATTTTATCAATATCTTACTTTGTTTTTCTCTAAATTTAGACCCTTATTTCTTTTCCATTTTTTCTCCTTCAAATGATAATTTCCAAATTTTATTTATTTTAACATTAATTGCAAAAATTTGTAGTTTACTAATTTAATTAGTATACCAAAATGCCATAGAAATTTAATTTTAACCATAGAAATAAATAATCTATATTTAATCTAAATATGCAACCCATGTTTATTACTAGCATTTAATGACCAAACATGCTAATCACGCAAAACAAATTCCATTTAACCATTTAGCCTACATTAAAAACTCATGTCAAATAACTATTTAATGCAAGAAAAAATAATTCCATTTGAAAACCATTTATTATTCATTTTAGCATGTGCTAGTTACTATGGTGTGTGTAGGGTTCTCTTTAGTTCCTCTATCATCCTTTGACATCTTGATTTACGTCACCCTCTCCAATGATGCTCTCTCTCCATCATGCTCTGAGGGATAAGTTTTCCTACATCAACCTCAAAAAAATTAGGTAGTTAGATGATTACATTATTATATACATACAACATAAATTGTCACTGAAATAAAAAATCAACACATGTTCATAATGTAAACACACACTACAACTAGTTCATAACTGATGTAAATATGTAACCTAAGTAATATCTTACTATCCCATAATATCATATATCTAAAATCTTAGTCAAAAATAGACAAATCTAATGTGTTAACTATAAATATCCATGGATAATCAAATAACTTGATTAACGAGGAATTATGATGCAACATCCGTCCCCCTAAAGCTAGTCATCATCCTTAATGAATCTTATTCAAACATAAGTTTTAAATTGAAGATATTATTCAATAAAAAAATAGCATAGTATAATAGTATATAATAGAGCAATAAATATGAAATTCACCTATAGAACTCATCATAGTTCTCCTAAGTAGTACCATTCTTAGAATATTGGTCCCATAAAACCTTGCTCTATGTCATCTCATTAATATGCAAACAAGTTTTGTGAGTGTCACTTATTCTAAATGGTTGTGTCATGACTACCCCAGGGTCCAAAATTGGAAACAAAAGCCTATAACTATAGGAATGATCACTTCTAATACCAAGAAGGGTCCCAAATATCTTGGTGAAAGTTTTACTAACTTCCCAAATATACATGAGATCATCAAAAAATCCAAAAAAAATGGTCAATGAGAGTTCCACAAAACCTTAAATTCCCTTATATACATCTCTCTAACTTAGTTTATTTTTCATTCTAGAGAAAATTATTTAGAGAACCTGGAAAGAGTGTTTCTATAACCTCATATTATCACTACTCTACATAGCTCCTGATAAGTATAACATGTCAATACTGTCACTACTCCACAAAGCTCAAGACAAGAATACCTATGAAAAAGAACTATAAATACTAAATTTTTAATATATAAAAAATTAAGGAATAAATTTTCCATAGTATACATCCATATGGCCATAAAATTTTATTTGACAAGTTTGTCTGTCAAATCCTAGATTCGACAAGTCCATCAATCATATCCAAACTTAGTAACTATTGAGTCAATGTGAGACTAAGTAGGATCCACTCCTATTTCTTAGTACTCATGTTCCTAATTCACCACTTATTTCTTAGGTCTCCATGAACTAATGATCTCCATAATGTGTACAAGGTTCAATGAAACATAAATCTGTACTAATAAATCATAGAAAGAAATAATACATGTTAAATAAATCTAGACATACCAACATATATTCAATAAAAATCATGAAATCATTTCATAATTATATTAAATTTCCACTAATAAAACATAAATAGTATCATATTTCACAAATTAACCTATTATATTATATTCATATTTAAGAGGAAATAATGTTAATATTATTATAACATACAAACATTAAATATCACACTGTCCTTACAACCTTTTAAACGAACAAGTGTAATAATGTCTCCTTGTTTGCTCGGCTAGTACTCAACTACCATGATGTTCCATAAATAATATACCCTACTTTCTCCCAATAAAAAGTACAAAAATGTCTCATCAAAACAAAATACTTTATTAAAAAGAGAATATTATCAATGTAATCAAGGTGTATAATAACATAATAATTATAATCAACTTATAATTCTTAATCTAAAATTAATATAAATTCAAGTTTCACCACTCCACATGGTCTAAGTTAATAATTATAGATAAAATACTGACTCTAAAAAGTCACAAGTGGAAATTATAGAACTAACATTTCAATAATAAAAAGTCTTAAATACCCTCACATAGCAAAAATAAAACACTGCAACTCAAGTTACCAAATCACTATTCACTTACCAAATGTGTAAGTGTATTATTACATCCTATTCCAAAATCATAAGTAAAAATTTTATCCTCTCAAATTCATCAACCATCCAATCCTACAACTTCTTTCTCAACTAGAAGTGGAAGACACTATTTCATGAACTCCTAGGAATATGGTCAAAAAAACATTTCAACAACAAGTTTTAACATCAAGAGAATAAGAATCCTCTCAGGGCTTATAATGATGTTTTTACAAGGATTTTTGGGCATAATATGGATTTATGTAGCCATGTAAAAGTCTAAATTAGTAGTTTGAGTGTGGCTTGTGACACCCCATTGATAGGTCCTTTTTGCATGGTCTTACGACCCTTCTAAACACCTTTTTGCTCATTACCAGTCATCTAAAACCTTCTAAATGATCATTCCACCTCAGTTAAATAGTATTCCCTATGTCAATCTTATTCTCTTAGGTCTTGAGATTTTAGGATAGGAGCACCCTATTTAGACTATAGTGCTTAATAGAGAAGTGTCCCATTTTCAACAGTCCTATCCATTTGCACTTTAAGCCCCAATGGTCATTTTCATTTGATCTTTATCCTTAATTTGGGCTAACCTAGCATGAATACATCTGACCTATGACCAATTATTCCATATAAAATCCCACTCTAATCTAATTTACAAAAGAGGTGGTTAAACTTACAAAGCAATCAAGAATGCAAACAAATCACTAAGGCAAGCGTCCCTATTATTTGCACATAGTCACCTAACACAATTAGAAATATATGCAAACCTTCATAATAGTCCCAATCAACCTCAAACACTATCAATTTAGCATTTATATCCACATCACTCTATTTCACAAAGCACACTAAGTGGGAGAATTATGTATGACTTGATCCCCCTTTAGAGTATTGGTATGTAGGTAGTGTACCCACACGAGGGATGTGGATTTCATGTTCAATAAATCTTATAAAATAACCCCCTCTTTCTCAAGTGAATTAAATACAATTTTACCAAGCTTGATGGAGTGTTAAGGTTTTCGGAAAAAATCATCTCCATAGTGAGTTCTATCGATAACCAGTGCTTGACTTTTCAAAATCATGCTCACAGAGCCATAGTGTAATTACCTCGAACATTTTAGGTCTCTTTGATCAATTTGGACAATAGAACTAGGAACAAAAAACATCACCAGACACTAAATCATCCACATTTCAATCCTCATGCCTTTTTGCCAAACAAAATCTAGATTCAAGTTTATGATACCTTCCCAAAGCTGTATGGCCATTTTCAACATCTATTTCAACTGTCTCAATCTATTTTATAGCTAAGTTATATTTCTTCCTATTTATTGTTGTTTTTAGAAAGGTGAATAATAATAATAATAATAATAATAATAATAATAATAATAATAATAATAATAATAATAATAATAATAATAATAATAATAATAATTGTACAAATTAGGATTATAGTTATTTCCATTTTTTGTATTGATTTATAATCAAGATCCTTATTTAAAATAAGAATAAAAATCTAGTATTCCCAAATAAGTTAAATCAGTTTAACTATAGAAATTCAAACCCAAACATCAAACTACTTAGTTAAAGTCTAGATCCATTAGAACCAAAATGCAAATATATGAAAATAATTCAAAACTAACACTATGATCCTAAGGAAAATTCTCTACACCATGATTAAACAAATGAAAAATGAAATGATTGCATTTAAATTAGACTCATATTGGACACTGCATGATTTAAGGATTATTGATGAAATATTGGATGATTCAATGACTATTTTGACATGGATTCCTCATTTGATTTCTTATTGGCTCCAATAAAGGAGTGACCTTATTTAAATTGAGGAAGGAGGGAAGGATCAATTATCGAGATTCAAATTTAGATGAGGGAAACCAAGGGTTGAGGATTAAAAGGAATTTAAAATTCCTTGCAAGACTCTAGATTTAAAGGCTTATAGAGAGGAGGGGTTAGTTTAGAGAGGATTCTAGAATTCTATAGTTATATAATCTTTTATTAGGGATTAATGATGATTAAATGGGTGATTATATATGGATTAGGTGGATAATTAGGGACTAGGGGTGTAGTAGAGTCTAGGAATAGGCTTAGTAGATGGCTAGGTGGGTCATGGGAATTTAAAATTCTCAAATAATGAATAAGATATATTAGTATAGGATTAAGGGATGTTTAGGATAATTACTAAAGAAATGGGATAGGACTAAGGTTAGTGAATGAATAAATATTGAAGGGGATGTAAGATAAATGACTAAGAAATGGGGATAAATTAGCAAGATTTAAATGAGATGAGCATAATTATAGTCAACTAGTAGGAATATTAGTGATGATAATGTAGGTAATTGAATTTAGATGCATAAATTTTTACCCTCTTTTAAATGGAATTGCAAGTAGAGCAAAGTGGAAAGAGAAAATGTCTTTCAAAGGAAAACCATGTCATAGATGAATGTTAGTAGATGATGTTAGTGGATCTGATGCCCACTCAAAGGGTGATATAGGGAAGAATGAGATGGATGGCCATTTAAAATAAAAAATGATGGGTGAGATGAGATGTATAGACAAGGGGATGGGATGTCAAATATGATATAGAAGAAGATGAATTTGAGATGAGCAATAAGCTAAAAATTGATGATGGCCCTGGTAAATACATATGCAGAGGGAGGGTAGATAATTACATCAATGTTTTTGACACATCCCAAGGGGGAATCAACTATAATATGCTGATAATAAGATTAAAGGCTAAAATATTTACACATATGTCAAACAAGGATGCATGCAAGGGAGATATTTAGGCTAGGATAAGACATTAATTTGATAAGATTAATGATGGATGTAGCTCAAAGTTGAAGAAATTAATATGATGGAGGTGATGAGAGATAATAAATAATATGAACAAGTGACCCAAAATAATTGGGATGATGATGAGAGTGGCTGGGCTATCCTTTAGAACTGAAAAGTGGCCAAGTGCCACCTCCGTAGTCTTAAAAGACTTTAGGTCAATGCAATTCTAAATATAAAATAAGGGATAATTTATGGATAATGATTATGACTAGGGATTAGAGTATGATGTTAGTGATGAAAAGGATAAAATATTGGATGTTATTCAGATGAGTTGGTAGGATTAGATTAGGGATGGGAATAAGGATGATGAGATGATTAGGTAAATGATGAGGGTGTAGATGATCAAGCCATCAAAACTATCATAAGGATCATCTTAATCTAAATAATATAATAAATATAATACTTTATAATATGCCCCATTATATAATCATGACCAAGAGGACACTGTGCCAAAGTGTAGAAAAGGGGGCAAACAGTGAACTTTCATCATCGAGGGAACTTATATCTTTGATGAGCTCATATAATCCATGTTTATTACCTAATATACAAAAAGAGACATGAGGAAAATAAAACATAAGACAAAAAATATATATACATGATGAAAACAATATAAAGCATACAAGTTGCACATACAAGTATCTTCATGCAACATCACAATGTCTTGTCTTATGATGGGATGGGTGATTAGGTGATGGGTTAGACTAGGATAATCATGATGTGATTTTGGATTTAGGATAAACTTGGGTTTGGATAGGATGATCATGATTAGGATTGGGACTTGGATAATGAGGGTGAAAAAAAGATGAGGTATGATGTTTGGGGATTAGGCTTTTGGATACTAGTTTAACCTATAAATCTAATCTAAAAGTAGTCAAAGAAGGTGATTTATAAATGTCATATTTAAGATGACCAACTATTGATAATATGAAAAACCTTGCAAGGGTCCAATCTAGGAAGAAGAGGAGAAAATGATGGGATCAAATATCTCCCATACTAGCAAAAGAGTGATTGGATGAGTGCTAGTATGAAGAGGAAATGATAAGGAAAATGATGGGATCAAGTACCTTTAATACTATCAAAAGAGTGATTGGATGGGTGCTAGGTATGAAAAGGCATTGATAGGGAAGTGGTGGGTTCTATATTAAATTCTTTGACAAAGTAATGTGTGTCAATAATACCTCGTCAAAAAGATGATAAAGAAATGGTAAGATGGGTGACCACTTAGATTTGGTTCCAAGATTGATTTTTTTCTCCAAAGATGTGAATGGGAAAAATATGATATGGATATATGAAATGCATGGGGATGGATGTGACTAGGTGATTAGACATAAGACACGACACCATGGACTATTTTCAGTTTTTCTAAATTTTATGATTTTTAGGCTTTTTGACATATTTCAATTCTTAGATATTTTTGGAATATGTATGTACATTGTACCGATCAGGTTACTATAAAATGAAAACAAAGATTAGTAACTAGGATGAGGATGGATGGAATGATGTAAGGGATGATAGAAGGATGAGGGTGATACAAAAAAGAGGATGAAGACAAAAGAAGAATAGACTAAGTATCATCAATGACCACATCATGAAGGAACCAGATATTTAATTTCCTAAGTTCCCATTAGAAGATATGTCAAGATGATTTTGGAATATTTCTCTAGACACCTTTTAGATACACAAAGTGAACCTTATTGCCAATCTATTTCCATGATCTATGCTTACTATAGATGTACTTTGTTGAGGCTCTCTCTTGTTTGATATCGACTCAAATGAAAAACTGATAGACTCAATGCAAATCCAATCAAATCATCTCATAGTTGGTATATAAAATTAAGAGTCATTCAAAAACACTTGTCTCTTACATATGCATAAAATTGACATGATACTTTGCGGTGGGAAAAGTTACAAATGAAATCACATTAATCAAATTACTTTTCATCATAAAAATAATAAACATCTCTTATTGTGTGATCCAATACAATATCACCAAAGGAAATATAATATAAAACATGAATAAATATCATATTAGTCAACCAAACCCTGATTAGTACTTCCCCCTTCATCAAACTTTGTTCCCATATTTTTTAAAATAATAAATAAGCCCATAGCCATATCCATCCACTATTAATGATAACAAAATATGATTAAATCAATATAACATCAAAATCATGTATGGTAATAATAACAATGAATTTAATATATAAATTACACATGGGAAAGCATTGTAACATAATTACATATTTCAAAAAAATCCATAAAACAAATTACCAAAGGAATACATATCATCAGAGATTCATGTCTAACACCTATTCATGAGATAGTGGTAAAGATCAATGGACATGCCAAGTTCTATATCAAGCACAATATCAGTCATGTCATTAACAACTAGGATGAATAATTGAACTTGTGGAAAATAAACAAACATAACTAGAATAAAAGTCATGGTTGTCAAATCAATGATGTAAGCATACACTTCTTCATATGGGGTATAACACAATAAATCAATTCCTTCTCCATCACACGTAAAATTAATATACAAAGAGGAATATAATTTAAGCAATCATACATGGGTAATTGTAATGTCCAAGAAATAGTAAATCATTGTAATAATTAAATATTATAAAGTAAACACCCATAATATAAATTACAATAGTCCTTTATTTCATTAAACATCTCATTTGAATGAAATAGCTATCATACATGATGAATTACAATAGTAAAAAATAGTACATCATTACAATAACCATTTCCTAGAAACCATCCATAACACCTAAGGGAAATTGCATAATCAACACAAAGGAGTTATCCATCATTACGGTAGTAAACATAATAGAGAAAAAAATCACATGGGGTAATTTTAATCAATAATGTCATCTAGTATTTTAGAGTGATTAGAACCATTTCAAAAAATATTATTGTTGAATAAATGGTGTTGTTGAAGCCATTACTAAGGATGATGTTGTTTCTGAGTTAGGATGGAGGTGCTTTCTACTTTTGAAGTGCTTGTTATGATGTTTTTATCACTTTATTATTTTTTATATTTTTTGAAAGATACCTTAAAATAATGAGTTGGGGTTCATAAATGTTTATTGGAATGGAAATGTATACATATGACAAATCTATCTTAAAATACCTTTAATCCACTAGGGCATCCCACATCATATTAATCAATGTCCACAAAGGAGTTTAGCTCTGCATAATAGTCTAATGTTTTTTATCTTATGTGATAGGAATGGTGGACCTATGTTGAATGACCCTACCTTGAATATATTAAAATATATCCTATATCATAGCCACATACCTCTATCTCCACACTAGTGAATGTGTTTAGGGGAATCTATTTTTTTCATGTATGGATATTATATTTTGAGGTAAGAGACTTTCAACACAATGTCCATCTGATTTGGTGTGGAAATTTGACCATCCATAGCTAATTTGGATTTATCTACCTTGGGGAAATGTGGCTTCACTTCATTCCAAGTGTCTTGAAGATGTTGTTTCTAATAAAGCATGATATGATTAATTTTTATGGCTTAATGCATAGTAATGTCAATTAACTTGTCATATTCTTTGATGAGTTAAAATATTATTTTTATTTAATTTTTTAATTGATGATCCTATGCTCAAAGTTGTTACTATTTTTACATAGTATTTTAATATTTTGAGAGTCAAGAAAGTATATCTATAATTTTTTTCCCTTTGACATACCCTAGTCACCTAAAACTGTAACAAAAGGAACTAGACAAGTATCATCTATTATTTAATTTGCCTTGGCTAGGCATTCTTACAAATATGTGTTTTCTTCCCTAAATTGGAAATTTTATTGGTCTATCATAATTACCTTCTATACAATGAAATGCTAAAAATCAAAAACTCATTTCTACAATGTAAATAGTGTCGCATATTGTGGTACCTCTTATATTGTCTTAGGTAGTGCTAAGGATGTCACGACAATTATTGGAAGCATATATTGGTGTCAAATTTAAACAATTGGGGGTGTGAATGTCATCCTTCATAAAGGTGAAACTTAGACCTCCTATTATACCCCTCCCTAGGTTGATCCTAACCTTTTTAAAGTTCTTGATGTGTATTTGGATTCATAAACTAGTTCCTTATTCCCTTACTCTATCTATTGCACAACTTGTCCTTGTGGCTCAATCATATGAGTCTTCGATATGACTTCATCCTTTTTATTATTATACATTTCCTTATTTACTTTGGAAAATACCTATACCTACATCTTAACCTCTTTTCTAAATTTATCCTTCACTATGCTTTTTAGCTTGTCTATTTTATTTCATAGCATCCTTCATTGTTTAATTTTCTATGGCCTTATTTTCCATCTCCTCTTTCTTGGGCATGTATTCTTTATTTTTATCATTACCTTCCTTGACTATTGCATCAGCCTAGAATTTCATCCTATGTTTTTCTACTAGTCACAAATCCTATTTATATTTGATATTTACATCCTTGGATACCTGTTCATTATCTACCTTATTTTATTGTGCATCTTGTACCTCCTTTTCTTTTTTTTCTTTCTTATTTTATTCAAATTTCTCTTATTATTCCTTATTTTAGTCTTCTCTTTTTGGGATCTCATGATCTCAATGTTTTCATTTGTTTCATTTTATCCATCAAATTATTTTCCAAACTTTTCAGTTTCATGTACTTCTTGTTATTCAATGTCAACCTATGCCAGAAGTTGATCTAATTGGTGTTACAATGTGGTTTGTTTTTGTGTATCTTCTTGCATATACTAACCAATTTAGGGAACCCATGGTGTAATAGAGGTGTATGGAGACAATTATATTGAAGAAGTTGAATGGGGTGGATAAGGAAGTCAAAAATTTTGTGGATAAGAAGTGGATTATGAAACAACCACTTTGTGCTTGTTTACCAAAATATTTATATGAATAGACATGGGAACATAGTTTTATACTTTCACTTATCTTGGTGAGTCTAAAAAACCAATTATTACTTTCTTGATTATTCCAATGCTAATTATTTATCTAAACTTATTACACCATGACAAATGTGTTGATGTTTTCAATGACTGTATGATATATCTTTATATTTTAGCGAGTTCATAGTCTACATATTAGTGGTTATTGGGGACTTAATTATTATTTTTTTACTTGATTTATCCCTATTTAGTGTCTTGTTATCTATCATGTTTTCTCCACTATAGAGGATGATCTTAAATCCATTATGCCTCCTTATAAAATGGACTCATTTTGAGCTTAATTTATTGTTCTTATGTGACTATGTCAAAAAATATGGATTTAGGGCATGTAGATTTTTGTACCAATAGAATATATGTAACATTTTTTGCTAATTGGCATGTGTACATTGCCTTCCAAAATAATAACTACTTATCTTCATCTTATTCATATACATCCTATCTAATGCATTCTAACATGGACTTGTACACTTTTTCCTTTGTGACACCTAATGTTTGGTGGTTGTATTATGTTATAATATTCATCATGTTGTTTTTGCTAAGCCAAGATTTGCAATGAAATTCTTTTTATTCCTTATTAGTGATGCTCTAAAAGATTAATCTTTCATCTTTATTATTATCAGTTACACTGATGATGTAGCTAGTTCAAGTTGTGATTTTTTTTACATGTGTTTACATTGTTTTTGTTGTAATGGTTTCTCTATGCCAAGGGGCATAGATCTCAATGGTGGTAGGGATCGCGCAACTATAAAAAATTTCCTTAATTCCTCAAACTATGCATATAACATGCTGATGAAGATGCACAGTGGTGTGACTAGAAGCTTTGTGGGAGTAAGGATTCAAATTTGAATCCCTTTTCAAAGTTTTGTGACCATCACAAGCCATCCAAGATACTAAAAAACATTTATGGGAAACCAAGTGTGCGATGTAATGAGTCCCTAAATCTCAATCCACTATTGTTGAGACAATAAGGATAGGAATAATAATGTTTTGTTACTAGACATGAAATATTCACAATAGTAGTGGTATGTCAGTAGTCGACATCAAGTGTAATAAGACCATAAATAAAAATTAATTATATAAAACAAATTAGAAATACTAAAAACTAGTCTTGGAAGGTATGTGATACATTTGTAAGAACCTTTTCAATGTTGGTAATCAAATATTTTACAAGAAAAAATAGATAGTTGAATTCCTCACCAAGTCAGGTCTTTTGATATGAAATATCTATAATGTTTTTAGTTATTTGGAATAAAAATTTCATCATTCACTAATACCTTTTGGTGATGTATTATGTGATAACCCTAATTGTGATAGTGTCCATTGAATCAATTGAAATGCCTTTAGATGATTGTTTGTATTTATCCTTGATGTCTTAGTTAATAATAGGCCCCTTATTTTTGTATTACACCAAAGACTTCCATATTTCAAGAAGACCATTCACCTGTGACATTGTGGTTTCATTGATATTTATGGTAATAACCTTTGATAAATATGTGTCCCCTTCATTGTAATGAATCAGAAAAGTAAACATACTTCATCTAATTGGTCAAAAGTGGGGAGCTTGATCAGACATTATGTGTTTGGCCCTTGCATCCTATATAGTATGTCTATGGATCCTAGTTTTTAGTCCACAACTTCTTCTTGAGATAAAAATGTGGTCTCAGCTACATCAATGAAATAAAATGGGTCAAGGTCATGGTATATGGTCTTCCTAAGTGAATACCTAATCCATATAAATTCATTTTTTGAATCAATCAATGGGATAAATATTTGAGATCTTTCCATTCTCTTTGTTTTAGAATAAAATTATGTGCACAACTAGCTCAAACAAGTCACTAAAAACTAGATTACATAGAGTTCTTATTTACTCAAATTTTTGGAAATGTTTTATCCCTTTTATATCCTTGTATTTAGAGATTTTTATTTCTTGATCTAGTTTAATACTTCATAATAATTTTACTCAGTTGTTTTCACACCATTATGAATTTTTATTTGAATTCCATTAATTTTTGTGATGTGACCTTAGAATTTTGATGGATATATTGATTATTTCATTTGACAGCATTTGGTGATGTGATGCTCCACTTTTCACTTATAAATAATTTATTCTATTATGCCATACCTAATTCTGACATATCCATCTATTTTTAAAATGATGCAATCTTTTAATTTCCTTATATTTAAATATATTAGTATTTACTATTTGGTAGATATCCTCTATACCCTTTTTATCATCCCATTAATTAATCAATCTATGTCTCTTCACTACTCTACTACTTATATTTCATGGTTTGTGAATTTAAGATTTTAGAAGATGTTTTGAATGTATGTGATATAGTAAACACACTATAAACTACATAAAAAACCTTCAAATATGCAAGATTTTTTTTGAAAAAATAAACCCCTAATTATATGGTGCCACTCAACACCCACTATGTTTTTCACATGAGATTCATAGAGATCAGTGGCAGTATGGCTTAAGCCTATAAACATTTACTCGCCCCAAAAGTCTGGTTCCTTGAAGGTCCTTAGAACAAAAGTTCCTTTTTTATAAAATTTGTGGATAACATATGGTCCACTCCACTAAATGCACAACTTCCTAGATGCTCCTTAAATCTACTATCATATAACAACATTGTCTATTTTTGATAAAATTACTATGATAATAAGTTGTGATCATGAAATTCCTTATGAATCTTTTTGTTTATTTCCTACATCTAAATTTATCTCTATCTATTTTCTTCTATGCAATTTAAATCCAAAAGTCTTGACCAAAGTGATTCCTAATCCCCTTTTCTATTAACAATGTAATTCATAGACTAGGAACTATGTACTCCTTTAACATCACTACTTCCATTCTATAGACTAGATAAAAATTTAAGAATCCTATCACACATTTATATTTTGTCTTGTATGCCAATATAATCATAAAATTTTTAACCCACTAGTCATCTTTTTTCACATTCCATATTTATGTAAGCATCTTCTAAAATAATTTATTTTATGCTTTTGCACTCCCATTAGATTAAGGATGATAAGGCTTGTTCTTAGAGTCTGATATCATAAATTCCTCAATCAGAGTATCGATGGTATTATAAAAAATTGCATTACTCTATCATAGACTAGATTCACAAGACATACAAACCTAGTAAAAATATTTTCATAAAAAAATATATCCATGTCTTTGGTAGTATAACTTGATGTTTAAGAATATTATACCCATATTATGAAGTAATCTATCATATTGATTATATATCAAGCATGACTATGCTTTCTACATAGATTAATATGCTATAAAAAGTAAATCCTCTATTATTAAAATTGATACACACATAGAATTGGATTTGGAGGCATTTTGTTCCTTTATTTTGACCTTCCTACTCACTGACAAGTATCATAGTGTCTCACAACGTTGTATGGATATTGAAATAGAGTTGGCCACCATAAACCACTTTATAGTATCTCCTCATAGTATATTATCCTATGAAGTGTCATATCATGACTCCATGATGTGCTTCTTCTATAAAGTATGCTCTCACATGATCCAAGGATAATTTATACCTCACATCATCATTACCCATATTATAGTGAGTCCTATTGATAATAAAAAATGACATAGCTCATGTGACCAACTATTTTTTCTCTTTCTCAATATAATTCACAAGAAAAACCCCTTCTTCTATAAATTTGGATGTCTTCCATATTCTCTTAGATTGTATATATTTTGAGTAAATGAGAATCTAGTGAGTCATCCTATAATTATTCTAATTCTTCACCATTCCTTATGAAACTAAGATGGTCTATCCCCTAGTTTCATTATTCTATCTTAACATTTATTTTATACTATCATTCTTCAAATAATATTAACCACATAGATATGCATCCTCCTAACGTGGGATTATCACCAAATATCATAGATATTGGTGGTTTGTAAGAAATGCAGATGGTTTAACCAAAAAAAATGTCTAAACTTGTATAGCTCAAACACCATAGCTAAAGTTTATTATTTTTTAGTATTATAGTTCTTTTTAGCTATTAAAAGATTCCTACTTACAAAATTAACTAGGTGATCCCAACCCCATCTCTATTTTGGGCCAAAAAAGATCCTACTAGGTTCATAAAACATCCACATGGACATCAAATTGATTACTCTAGTATGGAAATACCAATATCAAGGCTATTACTAATATTTTCTTCAAATATATGAAGGTTTACTAACATTCGTTGGTCCACTCAAACCTTTTAAATTTTCACAATAGTATTTATAATGGATTGGATATATTTGCATACACTCTAATAAACTTGTGATAATATCCTTTATGCCCTAGGAATGATAATACTTAACAAGGTATTATCAGAAGTGGAAATCCCATAATGATTGTAATATTAGCTTGGTCAAATAGAATACCATCATTGCATACTACATGTCATAATAAAACACCAAAATTTGAAAAAATAAACACTTATTTAAATTTAGAGTTATGTTCAGATCTTGACATCTTTATAACATAAGTAAAAGCCATAAAATTTTATCTTTAAATAAGGAAAACACAACCCAATCATCTAGATAAACTTATATAAATTCCTATGGGAAGTCCTTTAATGCAGTCACTACAGTTTTAGAAAAAATAAGGGAAATTTTTTAGACTAAAACACATTACCTTATACACAAATGAACCCCATTTTATTTTAAAAAATATATTTTTATAGTATTCTACTATGATTGGAATGTAATGATATCCATTGTTTCCATATGTGAATGACTATACTTCACACCCTACAACTGACTCTATAACTTTAAATGTGAAAGGAATAAAAATAGGGTATTTAAAACAAGAATCATTCAATTCCCTATAATACTAATATACTCTAATCTCTCTTAACTTATTGGGTTACATCACCATCATACTTACCCAATCTACTTTATTGGATAGCTGATCCTTCCTTCATGCATCTAGTCAATTTAAACCTTGATTTTATGCTTCATATGGTCACTTATTATGTATGGATGATTCTTTATAGGACATTCACAATATTTTAATTCAATTTGGATATCCCCCAATGATTTTTTTACATCCTTAACTTTTAAAAACGTTTTGGGGAATAAATATTGATAATCTTAGGGTAGGATCACCAATGAAATTAATTTTTATGTCTAGTAGTCACCTATGGTCATTAGATTTGGTACAAGTTTTGTACCACTGTTTTCCATGACTCTACATACTATTTTTTGAATATCTTATTTTTCCCTTATGGAAGAGATTATGTCATTATCCTTTCCACTTCCCACTCCTAAATATTTAAATTTTATAGTTGCATATCCTTTTTAATTCTATGATGTTGGCTTTAGGCTTTTCTATCTACCATTCAAGATCAAAGAATAATTTTAGAAATAAATCTTCTTCATTGTGAATAGAATCTACTTGATCTTCTTTATCAAGAATCCTATCATAATATTTCAACAAAAATTCTTTTTTCAAGTTTTTGGCCCTATAATTCTTGATAGCTTCACTAAATATATCCAAATCTAGAGCAAATCATCCAAAACTACTTCCTCACATATTTAAGAGAATGAGATAATATAAGATTAACTTGAACCCAAAGAGATGTTGTTTTGGGGTGACATTAGGAAAGTTTTCAGGCTTCATTGTTTCACACTATGGCATAGAATTTGATCCTTCAAAATTATCAGCTTTCATGAATATACCTTCACCTATAAATCTCAAATAACTTTGTAGTCTACATGGAAAATTCTAAGCAATTAGATGATTCAAATCTAAAATTGTAGACATTTGTCATCAATTCACATTCGCACTTAAAAAATACAATCCTTTCACTTGGAATGAAATTTTTAATAAGGTATTTAAACATATTAAGCAATAAATTTCCAATCTACTAGTTTTAATGCCACCTACTATCGACAAGTCTTTACTTCTATACATATCAACTATCTAGTAAACATTGTGGTAACTACTGGCATAACATGCAGATAGTGGTTTAGAACAAGTAGTGTATTACCTAAGTATAAATTTGGTTTTATATGAAATTAACTACTCTCTAATGGAAAATGTATGTATCATGTGTGCTTTTGTTTCCAAAAGAGTTCACCATTACATGTTTAATATTTAATTTAAAATAATTTTAATAATTAAACCTCTTAAGTATCTCTTATCCAAAACAAATTTAATATTTAGAATATCTAAGTAAGTCATGTTTCTTTGTTAGTTTGATCTTGAGAATGTTAATAGAAAAATAAATCAAGGGAAAAGTTCTATAACATGCACTAGTAGAGGCTCCTCTTGAATATCATACACCTCTTGTTACAAATTTCCTAGATGAAGCAATAACGTCCATTGATAAAACCCTAGTTTGGTAGTTGTATTTTGATGTTTATTTCACAAACTATGGTTAAGGGATATGTATTATACTAGTCACACCAAATGGGGATTTTATTCCAAAAGTATTCTAGATCAAGTTTCCTTGTACTAATAACATTAAATAATATGCAACAATTTAGATATATTTTTCACTATTTTTACAAAGTATAATAGATTTTGAAACAATTTAGATATATTTTATGATATGTCCTCATTATGTATACTACCCACCTATTTATGTAGATCTATAAAAGTTGTAGCTACTCTATCTTGTTGTAGTATATGAAAAATATACCCATGTATGTGCATTTAAAACTAAAACATCTCCTTTAGAATCATTTTAATTTTGTATATTATGTAGTAGCTACACTACTTTACACAGTAAAACCTTATATTTGACAAGGTTCAGATATTTGTCTTGTTGAACCTTTTTCATTAGAGGCTATCATGGGATCTCCAATGTGTAAATCCTTTCTCCATATACTTTTGAGTGATATATTATAGATGCACATGATCTTTGTGTTACACATTTATCATATCCACATTGTGTATTGGTTTGTCCTTTATTTTCTTCTCTAGGAGTAGAAAATATTCTATATGGGGATCTGTTCTTTATTTGTATTATAGATTTAAAAATTTATGCATGATCATGGGGCTCTTCCTAAAGTCTATCACTAAAAAATTTTAAGACCTCATCCTTATTGATTATAATATTTTAAGCATCAAGGTGGAGGAGTGTGTCCCAAGTCCCGTCTTATGTGTCATTATCATATTGATTGTATTCCCCATGATATGATATATTATCATTAAAGTCCACATAATCATAATTTAAAGGATCAGTTAGAAGAGTAATAACTATTCCTTCATCCATGGTAAAACTCAAATAAAAGGAATATGGATATTCTCAATAGGATTACAACTAAACCTATCATTTCTTCTTAAAGGAAGACATAATTTTTTTAGATGGCATATAGTAAACAAAATGAATTTGTGATTCTAAAATAAAATATTTGAAATTTGAAAAGCCTAACATAACAAATGGAAATCAGAGAAAGAAGGATACAAAACCTATTAATATCTATGGATAGGGTTTGGGTACTATTCGAAGTAGTTTTGGTTCACTTCATGATTTGTATTTTTTTATGATTATGGAATGTAACCCTAGTTTTATAAATAACCAAGTAATAAATCTAGGAATAAAATTTTACAGTATGAACAACCATTAATTAGAACAAAACTTGATTTATTTGAATATTCTATAAATAATAATGAACTAGAAAAGGTGTACTTATCTAGACCATATGACTGAGATAGACAAGTGGGGAACTAGGAAGTGATGTAGGAGTAGGGTAGTGTATCATCAGTGGATAAAAGGTGCCAAAACACTCTTTAGATAATAGCACGGTCATCTTTTTTAGTAGAGAATTGTGCTATAGACCTCATGTGTAGTGTTAATGACCCTATGTAGGTAAAGTAGTGAAAATCTTGGTAAACGTTCACTCTAGTTTGGGAAGCCTATGTCTATATGACAAAGACTTATATTATCATATATTATATGTTTTGACTAATTTTACTATGAAGAAATAAGACTCCATACTTTCTAGGGTTTTGATGAACACAAGTAGAAAGAGAGTGGGATTAGTAGGGTAGGCTAGGCATGACCTCAACACCCCATGTGTTGGAAATGTCTATATGCCAATAATACAAAATTAGATCAATATATATGTATTTATCCCAATATAAGTGTTAGTGTAAGTGAGATTAATGTTATTATGCCTAAGTATGAATGTCAATTTAAACACTTTGAGTGTGATTGAGACTAGAAATAAGAGTAAACCTGAGCTATGGGTTATTTTGGATGTGTGTATTCATAAATAATGTTAAATACACATTAATAACCTTAATTTTCATAAATTTGTATGATTTTGTTCATGATAATTGACATCTATCTGATAAATGAATGAGAGTGGTCTTTATATAGTATTATGATGTTTGTTGAGACATGAAATGAGTCTAGGTCAACACTTTGATGCTTCATAAAGTGGAAATATATCAATTAGGGTTAATGGATGATAATGGTCAATAACATTTCCCCATTTTATAGTAGTTCATTATACTATAGACTAATGGGACAACATTATTGTCCAAGTGGCTAACACATGTGAAAAAGGATCAAGAATGACTAGGTGATGTCTTAATGCAACTCTTGGTATTTATGGGCATAGGATATAAGCACATAAAATCTATAAAAGAATCAAAATTGGCCATGAGATAGGTTTAGGGCTAACCTAGGGATAGGGTGGTCTCAAGTGACACTCATTGCATTAAAATGACATTTTATATGACTATATTTAAAATTGAGTAAATAGACTAATGGATTACTAGTATCCATTATAAAACCTCATAATGGATGCTATATTGAAACATATAGATGATTATCCAAATGAATTTACCTTAGAGTAATGAGTATGAATATTCATGTCAAAAAATAAAAGCTCAGTCAATATGTTTAGCTGAAGGAAAAACTTTAGAAACATTTTTTAATATACTAGTTTTTAAATAGACTAAATTATATCATTTCATAATGTATCAGGACAAAGTAACAAGATGGATTACTCAATTTAATCCTATGGACTCAATGAAAATTAAATGTGGATAATCGGGTGGATTATGGCACTAAATCATACCATATCCAATGTCATTATGTGAACATGATGAAGCATGTTAGTCAAATAAACTCATATAGATAGATGAATGTGTTCTAACCCTCTTATCTATTTTACTTGTTAAATTATAATTTCAAGGGTAAATAATATTAGTTAATTGATTAATTTGAATTGTAATAATCATCTTGAGTTTTTGATGAATATCATTAACCTCTATTTTTTGAGTAGATGAGAACTAACTTGGGGGAAAATAGTTCTAGGCATTTTAAATACATGGTAAGAAGACCTTCTTTTCTTATGACCTAATGCATCTAAATAGATCTATCTATATATTATGTAAATAATTTTCTTGGCCTAATTATTTGGATATATTCCATATATCATTTCCTTTAATATCATAATTTAATAATATTAAATTTGAAAATTAACCTTGGATAAATTATGGCATGATATTCTTGGTCACTTGAAAGCTATGGATTATTCAAAAAGGATTTATTAAGCTTAATTTCATTATCTTACAAGGACTTCATAAATTAATATGATGAGAACCCCTTTTTTTAATATTTGAGTACAATAAAATAAGCATTTAACAATAATAGGGTGATTGATTTTATTATACTTTCCTATTGTGTATAATGGACTTCCCATCTTTACAAAGTGATATTTACCACTATAACATATTGAAATGAATGACTTTGGTACTAAACTCTAAAATATAATAATATAGATTATTTTTTATTTAAATATGATTAAAATTAGTATGGTTATACAATTAGAATGTTAGTTGATTAATATGTGCAATTTGAGATACACTGCATAATTTAGCTATCCATTCCTAACTAACCATAAAATTTGAGGCTAATAAATTAATGAATATCTCAGTGGAATAACATATATTTCAGGTTGAATTAATTGATAATAGTTGAAGAGTTGAGATAGTTAATATAGCTGAATATGATTTGGGTATAATAAGCTCTAGATAAAAAGAGCATGATAGTTCAACTTATAACTAATGTGGTGTTTAGTTCAACTTAAGTTTCTATGAAATATGGACTTAGTTTTATCTTTTAATGGAAAAAATCATTATTAATGTATTTAAAAGTGACCTAAAATGATGGAATGAATTAATTTGGATTGTAAATATTTATTTTTTGATGAATATATATGTGAAAGCAACATACAAGAGATAAGGGTCATGGCCATGACACATACATAAAATCATACATACAAATATGTGAGGCACAAAAAGTAGGCCAAGGGAACACAATACAAGGGAAAAGTGAACATGACACTAAGTCTGCGAAAAGGAACACATATAAGGACATGTTCAAATGTTTGCATATGAAAAAGAGCACACAAGTTTGGCTTAGATTAACATGGAATTATATGCTCAAATGTCCACATACAAAATAAAGATTCATACACAAGGACATGAGCACATGTCCAAGTCATAGAAATAATGAAATGACAATGGCATATCCAAATTCCCTTGATTAGATGTATAATTAAAGAGATACAATCAAATTTAGACTAGTAAAAATAGAAATGAATGTATGCATATTCATGTGGTACAAATTTGTATAAGATCAAAGATGTACATAAGATGAGTTTATATTATTAATGTTCAAGAAAAAATTGGAATAGTATAGGATGATCAATATCAAGCTATAATTAATGCTAAATATGTGATATGGAGTAAACAAATATATAACCTAGAAAATCAGAAGTTCTATGTATGATGTCCTCAATTGGCTAATATATCAACGTTGAATTAGTGTATATGTGTATGTGTCCCTAATGGATGGACAATATCAAATTTATATCAGTTTATAAAACTACATTCTTGTAGTAATATGTGAACACTTTAAGGGAAGAAGTATTTGGTAAAGAGAAATAATGTAAACATAAAAATATATACAATCTGAAATTTGTATTTTCTTAGCAATATTTGAATGTTTTTATATTTTTAAACATATTATTTATTTATTTATTTTGTTTTATTAATATAATATATGTAAAAGAAACTTGAAAATGATACTATGTACAATTAATATGGGAACATACTAACCAACGAGTATTGCAATAGACTCAATATCAATGTGGCATGTATCAAGTAAAGGAAGAGTGACCACGCGTGATGTGCAAGGAAACATTTTGGATCTAGAAACTATATGTAATAAATAGTTTTTATCTTAAGTTGAATATAGTGTGTAATTATGAACTTATGGAGCTGATTGAATTATCCCATGAACAATAGGGCTCTTAAGGAACCATCTAGTAGAAGAGTTTGTAATTGGCATGGCTATTTTATGTGGAGTGATTTGGGGACTTAGTAACACTTATTTGGGTGGGAATGGGTTATAAAGAGGCTCTATAGAATCCACAACATGTCTCTATTGTAAAGGTTTCTATAATAAAGGTCTCCTTGCGAGAGTGTGTATACATGGCAATTTATATAAGTATACATCATTGGAACTAGTCGGTCAACTAATATATGAGATGCACTAATAGAATATGTGTTTGGAGGTGTTAATTGTGACTATTGTGTAATTATCTATGGATTAGGTAAAATATAGTCATATAGAAGGTGTCAGATTATAACAACTTCATTAGCATGTATATACTTAAGATATTTATGGAGGGTAGAAGGAATAACTCAAAGCTATTATATGCAAGGCCTACCCAAAAACATAACAAATGTTCTTGCACAAGATCAAACTATAAACCTAGTGACCTCATGTGATGGTCCAACCTATCCTGATTTGAATAACTTAAGTGATGTAGAAGTGTAATAATACACATGTTGATGCTTGACCTATTGTCAAACATGCCACATTGAATTCGATGATTATTAGTATAACATCATATAAAGAGTGCTTATAAATCAGAGTCATCATCAATGATATCCTACTATATGAAATTAATAATAAGCCTAGATGTCACTGTAGTATGATACACACCAATGATATTATATAGAGGGTGTGTTCCCATTGTATTATTATGATAAGATGTTGGTGGTGGATGTTCCTAATAAGTATAATGAACATTTGAGGTGTCTATGATCTCATTAGCCATATGTTTTGGAAATGGATCATAAAATAGTTTTATTTATTTTGCTTTAGCTGGTTATGATTTGGACATTTTTTATGGGTGCACAAATCAATTATATTAGCATCTACCAAATATTGGATCTTATGTCATAATTTAATTCATATATTCATAGTATGACCAAGGGCCCTATGATAATCACAAAATACATTAGAATCATAATTATTTGGAAGAGGCCTAGTCATATAAAAATCTTTGATGGGAGGGAGAGATATGACATTTCATTCCAAAATTTATTGGAGAATGCGAGCTACCCGTTTAGGAAGATTCATAAAAGGTCTCCTTGGAGGAACTAATAAAACCACACAAGGAGCTGGATGTGAGGCTACATTAATTGTTCTATTTTTCTCATCATTTTTTTCATTGGGCCTCACCTTATATGGGATCTTATTTAAGCTTTTATTAGTTGAATTTGATCTGGTTTTTTATTTTAACTTGCCTATAGAGAGAATCTTGACTTCATGTTCCTTCACTATATGTAATAGATCTATAAATGATAGAAACATTTTGAATAATATACTTTTATGTAATGCTGGGAATAACTTTTTATTGAATATGTCTTGGATTTATCTATATACCATGGTACGAGTCATATTTTCTAATATGGTTTTATATCAAAAGACACATTAAGTTATTGACTCATTATATTTTTGAGTTAGTTGAGAAACTTGAGAATAGGAAACTTTATAAGTGATATTGATATAAAAATGTATTAAAAACATATTTAGAAGTGGATTAAATTTTGTAATATATTGATTAGGAATACCATAGAGCTATTGTACTACATAGTCATTTAAACTACAAGGGAAAAACATAGTTAGTATCCAATCATTAGACACGTAGTCTAAATATATTATATCAAAAAATGCATAGATGATGCATTCGGTCACCCTTACCTTCACTCAAATTAAGCTTGGGTGACACAAATTTAGATGGAAAAGGAGTTACCACTATGTCCTAATCCAATGGTGTATATAGGAGAACATGAGAGTATAAGGCATGAGATGGTTCTGGTGGCACCCTGCTCAAGATGTAACACATTGGCATGTAGAGAATTGATCTCATGCATAAGGGATTTTAAATATGGAGAGGATGAGTATGTATTAGCCATTCAAGGTGTTTTCACTAGTGATATTTGCATAATTATAATGGTTTGTTGTATAGTTTGAGTTACACACATAGTAGATGTTTTAATATTAGCATTTGTGGGGTTAGAGGATTAACCATGTGATGTGTTCCTTATTTCCAATATAGCTTGAAAAATTTATGCATGACCATGGGGTTTTTCCTAAATTCTATTTCTAAAATTTTTTAATACCTCATGTTTATTGATTATAATATTTTAAACATCGAGAGGGGGATTGTGTCCCAAGTCCCATCTTGTGTATCATTATGATATTAATTAGATTTCTCATGTTTTGATGTATTATCATTGATGTCCAAATAATAATATTTTGAAGTATCAATTAGAGGAGTTGTAATTAGTCCTTTTTCCATGGTATAAACTTGAATAAAAGGAATCAACGTATACTCAATAGGATTATAACTAATCCTAGAACTTCTTATTAAAGGAAGAGATATATCTTTTTTAGATGGCATATAGTAAACAAAATGAAAGAGTGTCTCTATAATAGAATATTTGAAATCTAAAAATCCTAACATAACAAATGGAAACAACAAAAAGAAGGGTATAAACCATAGTAGCATCTATTGATAGATTTTGGGAGCTATTTGAAGTAATTCAAGACCACCAAATGATTTATATTTCTGAGATTATGGAATGTAACCCTAAGTTGATAAGTAAATAAGTAATAAATACGGGAATAATATTTTATAATATCAATAGACACTAATTTGCATAATAATTTATTCATTTTAATATTCTATAAATAATAACTAATAAGAAAAGTTGTAATTAGATATAACATATGAGTGAGATAGGCAAGTGGTGAGATAGGAAGTGATGCAAGAGCATGGTAGAGTATCATTAGTGGAGAATATGTTTCAAAACACTCTTTAGACAATAGCACGATCATCTTTACCAGTAGTGCACGACACTATAGACCTCGTGTGTAGTGTTAATGACCCTATGTAGGTAAAGTAATGAAAATATTGACAGACCTTTACTCTAATTTTGGTATCCTGTGCTTGTATGACCAAGACTTAGATCCTCATTTATTTTATGTTTTGACTAATTTAACTATGAAACACTAAGCCTAAATGCTTGATAGGGTTTTGATGAATATAAATGGAAAGAGAGAGACATCATTAGGGTAGGATAGGATTGACCTCAACATCCCATGTGTTAATAATGCCTACACACCAATAACACAAACAAGGATCAAGTTCTATGTAGTTCTCTCAATATAAGTGCTAGTGCAAGTGAGAGTGATGTTATTATGCCTGAGTATGAGTGTCAATTTAAATTATTTGAGTGTGATTGAGACTAAAAATAAGATTAAACCTAAGTCATGGGTAATTATATATTTATGTATGCATAAATAGGGTTAAATAGTCATCAATAACCTTAATTTGCCAGTAGGTCACTACACTATAGACTACTAGGGTAGAAATATTACCTAGGTTGTTGACACATGTGAAAAAAGATCATGAATTATTAGGTGATGTCTTAATGCAAAAACTCTTGGTATATCTGGGGATAGGCTAGAAGCATATAAAATCTATAAAATCATCAAAGCATGACCTGAGATAGGTCTAGAGATAACTTAAGGAAAGGGTGGTCTCAAGTGACACTCATTTCAATGAAATGACATTTTATATGACTACATTTAGGATGGAGTAAACTAACTAATGGATGACAAGTATCCATTAAAATACCTCATATTGGATGCTATATTGAAACATATAAATTCTTATCCAAATGAATTTACCTTTGAATAATGCCTATACATATTCATGGAAAAAAATAAAGGCTCAATCAATATGTTTATCTGAATGATAAGTTTTGGAAACATTTTTGAATATACTCATTTTTAACTAGACTGAATTGTATCAGTTCATAATGTATCAAGATGGAGTAGTAATATGGAGTACTCAATATCATCCTATAGACTAGATGAAAATTCTATGTGGGAAAACGAGTGGATCATGGCACCAAATAATCTCATAGCCGATGTCATTTTTTGAAAGTGATGAAGCATGTTGGTCAAATAAAATTAGATAGATAGGTGAATGTGTACTACCTCTCTTATCTATTTTACTTGTTAAAATATATCATCAAGGTAAAATATTTTTTATTTATTGATTAATCTAAATTGTAATAATCATCTTGAGTTTTCAGTCAATATCATTGACCTCTATTTATTGAGTAGATGAAAACTAGCTTGAGGTAATATAGTTCTAGATATTTTAATTGCTTGGTAAGAAGTCCTTCTTTCCTTATGACTAGATGCATCTAAATATATCTATCTATAGATTATGCAAAGAATTTTCATGCCCTGATTATTTAGATATATTCCATATTGCATTTCCTTTAATAACATAATTTGATGATATTGAATTTGAAAATTAAACTTGGATAAATAATGACATGATATTCTTGGTTACTTGAAATATATGGATTATTTATAAAGGGTTTATTTAGATTTATTTCATTATCTTATTATGACTCTATAAAGTAATATGGTGGAAACCCATTTTTTCTAATCTTTGAGTATAATGCGATAAACATTTAACAATAATAAGGTGATAGTTCTTATTATAATTTCCCTTTGTGTCTAATGGACTTCTCATCTTTGCAAATGGATATTTACAACTATAACATATTGAAATGAATGACTTTGGTTCTAAAGTATACATAATTTAGCTATCTATTCCTAACTAACCATAGAAGTTGAGGATAACAAATTAATGAATATCTGAGTTCAACATCATTTATTTCATGTCAAATTACTTGATAACATTATAAGAGTTGAGATAGTTATTATATTATATTAAAACATAATTTTGAATATGATTTGGGTATAATAACATTTTGATAATAAGAGCATGATAGTTCATCTTATAATTAATGCATTTTTTAGTTCAACTTAATTGTCTATGAAATCTATAATTAATTTTAATTTTTAATGGATAAAATAATTATTAATGTATATAGGAATGACCTAAAATGATGTAATAAATTTATTTGGATTGAAAATATTTAATTTTTCCATGCATATAGATCTATGAAAGAAACAAGTAAGAGATAAGAATCATGGCCATGATGCATACATGAAAGCATACATCCAAACACATGAGGAACACAAATTAGGACAAGGGGACACAATATAAGGGACATGGGAACATGTCACTAAGTTTTATTAAATTAACGCATACAAGGACATGTTTAAATTTATGCATATACAAAAGAGCACACAAGTTTGTCTTAGATCCACATGGAAAGACATGTTAAAATATACACATACAAAATTAAGATGCATACACAAGGACATGGGTACATGTCCAAATAATAATAAAAATGAAATGACAATGGAATATTCAAATTCCCTTGAGAATATGTATAAGAAAAGAGACATAATCAAATCTAGACTAGGAAAGCTATAAATAAAAGTATGCATAATCATGTGGTATAAATTTGTATAAGAGCAAAGATGTACATATGTTGAGTTTATAGTAGTAGTATTAGATAAAAAATTAGTGTGTAATAGGATGATAAATATAAATCCATAATCAATTATAAATATATAATATGGAATATATAAATATATAACCTAGTAAATCAGAATCTGTGTGTATGGTGTTCTCAATGGCCTAATATATCAATGTTGAATTGGTGTATGTGTGTAAGTGCACCTAATGCGTATATAGTAACAAATCTGGATCTATGTAAAGGACTAGATTCTTATGGTAATCTATGAATACTTGAAGGGAATAAGTGAATCATGTATGTGTGATAAACCAACTACACCAATGTAGATAGTATATATAGTACTTGGTAAATAGAAAGAATGTAAACATAGAAATATATAAAATCCAAAATTTATATTTTCTGATCAATATTTGAATATTTTTATATTTTTAAACATGTTAATTTTTTTTGATGTTTTTTGAATATAAGTTATATACAACTAACATGAAAATGTAACTATGTACAAGTAAATTGAAATAATGAAACCATGTACAAGTAACATGGAAACATACTAACTAATGAGTCTTGAAAGAGACTCAATATCAAGGTGCCATATATCAAATAAAGGAAGAGTTATCACACATGATTTGAAATGAATTATTTTGGATCTAGGAATTGGATGTACTAAATAATTTGTAGCTAAAATTGTCTATATAGTGTAGCTATGAATTTGTTGAGTTGATTGAACTAACTTGTGAACTATGGGGCTCTTATGGACCCATCTAGTATAATTTGTTTTAGTTTACATGGATGATTTATGTGGAGTACTTTGGGGACTTAGTACCACTTATTTGGGTTAGAATGGCATAGATAAAGGCTCTCTATAATTGAAAACATATATCTAGCATAGGTGTATCCATAATAAATGTTTCCATGGGAGAGAGTGTATACATGGTAATGTTATATAAGTAGACCTCATTGGATCTGATGGCTCAATTGATATCTAAGGTATTCTAATATAATATGTGTTTGGAGGTATTAATGGTGACTGTTATGTAATTGGTTATGGAGTAGGTAAAGGATACTCATATAAAGTTTCCTCAACTATAAAAACCTAAATAACATGTATATACTTAAGACATATATTTATGGTGGAGGGTATAGCTCAAAAAAAATTTATCCAAGAAATAGCCAAAAACATATCAAATGTTCTATCACTACATTCAAATATAAACCTATTGGCCTCATGTGTGGGCCCAACATATAATGGAAGTATGATCTCCCCATTTAAGCTTCAAACATGGACTCTAAATCCATTAATAATTATATATGTCAGATAAATATCTTGATTTGAATAACCCAAGTGATGTAGAAGTGTAATAGTACACATATTGATGATTGACCTATTTTTAACCATGCCACTTTGAATGTGATGAAGATCAATGTAATCTCATACAAGGAGTGGGTATAAATATGAGTCATTTTCAATGATGTCCTATTATATAAATGTAATAATAGTCCTATCTAGAACTCTAGTATGATACACACCAATGATATTATGTAGAGAATGTGTGGTGGTTATATGAGTATGATAAGATGATGGTGCTGGATGTGCTTGATAAGTATAATGAACCCATGAGGTGTTTATTATCTCATTTCCATATATTTTGGAAATGTATCATAAAATATATTTAATGATTTTACTTTAGTTGGTTGTGATTTGAGTGTTTTTTTAGTGGTGCTCACATCAATCATATTAGAATCTATCAAATATTGGATCTTATGTCATAACTTGATTTATTTATTCATAGTGTGATTGAGGGCCCTGTGATAATCATAAATTCATTGGAATCATAATTATTTAGAAGAGGCCTAGTCATATTAAAACCTTTGATTGGAGGGAAAGATCTGACATAGCATTCCAAAAGTTGTTGTAAAATGTGAGGTGGTGATTCAAGAAGATTCATAAAAGGTCTCCTTTGAGGAAAAAATAAAACCACTCAATGAGCTAGTTGTGAGGCTACATTAACATTTGTGATTTTCCCATAATTGTTTTCATTGTGTCTCACCTTATATGGGAGCTTATTTAAAATCATATTAGTGGAATTTGATCTAGTTGTGTAATTTAACTTGCCCATAGAGAGAATCTTGACTTCATGCTCTTTCACTATATGTCATATATCTATAAATGATGGAAACGTTTTGAATAATATAGATTAATGTAATGGTGGTAATAATGCTTTTCTTGAATATGTCTTGGAGCACTCTATCTTCCATGCAACTAGTTATATTTGCAAATATGGTTTTATATCACGAGGCATATTAATTTATTGGCTCATTAGATTTTAATTTAGCTAAGCGATTTGAGGATAGGAAACTTTATTGTTCTTGTTGATAAAAAATGTTCCAAAAACATATTTTCAAGTGGATTAAATGTTTGATTGTACTAATTAGCAAGATTATAGAGCCATTATAATGTATAGTTCAAAATACTACAAGGGAAAAACATAGTTAGGATTTAATCATTAGACACATGGTCTAAATTTGTTGCATCAAAAGTGCATAGATGATGCTCTAGGTCACACTTACCTTCACATAGATTAAGCTTAGATACCAAAAATTTGGATGGAAAAGTAGTTTCCTCTATATCCTATGCTAATGACATATGTAGGAGAACATGAGATTCAAAGGCATTATATGGTTCTAGTGGCACCCTCCTCAAGACATAACAACTTAGCCTACAAATGATAGATCTCATGTATAAGCGATTGTAAATATGGAGAGGATGAACACATACTAGCCATATGAGGTGTTTCTAATGGTGAGAGTTGGATAATTATAGCAAGTTATTTAGAGTGTGAGTTACGCACATAGTAGGTGAAATAATATTAACATTTATGGGGTTAGAGGATTGACCAAGTGATGTGTTTTTTATTTCCTCTATATCTTATAAAATCAATGCATGATCATGGGTCTATTCCTAAATCTTATCTTTGAAACTTTTTAAGACCTCATCCTTATTGATTATAATATTTTAAACATCAAGGGGGGGGAGTGCATCTTAATTCCCATCTTGTCTATCATTATGATATTGATTATATTGTTGATGCTTTGATGTATTATCAGTGAAGTCCACGTAATCATAATTTAAAGAATAAATTAGAGGAGTTATAATTACTCATTTATCCATGGTATAAACTCGAACAAAAGGAATATCGGTATGCTCAATAGGATTACAAGTAATCCTAGAACTTCTTCTTAGAGGAAGAGATATAACATTTTTAGATTGCATATAGTAAATAAAATGAAAGAGTACCTCTAAAATAGAATATTTGAAATTAAAAAAACCTTATCATAAAAAAATTAAATAAGAAAAAAAAGGATATAAAGCCTAGTAACATATATGGCTAGGGTTTGGGCACTATTCCAAGTAAGTCAGGCTCACCAAATCATTTATATTTTTAGGATAATGAAATGTAACCCTAAGTTGATAAAGAACTATGTAATAAATCTAGGAATAAAATTTATTGTATCAATAACCACTATTTTTTACAATAATTAATTTATTATAATATTCTATAAATAACATTGAATTAGAATATTTGTACTTATCTGGAACATATGACTAAGATAGGCAAGTGGTGAGTTGGGAAGTGAGGTAGGAACAGGGTAAACTATCATCAATAGAGAACATGTGTCATAACACTCTTTATATAATAACATGATCATTTTTTCTAGTAGTACATTTCTTTGTAGACTTCATCTAGAGTGTAAATACCCCTATGAAGGTGAATTAGTGAAAATCATGGCAGACCTTCACTTTATTTTGGGAAACATGTGCGTGTATGACCAAGACTTAGATCATTGTCAATTCTATGTTTTGAATGATTTCATTATGAAACACTAATCCTCCATTCTTGCAAGCATTTTGATGAACCTAAGTGGAAGGAGAGTGGCACTAGTAAGGTAGGCTAGGAATGACCTCAACACCCCATGTGTTGACAATGACTATATACCAACACCTAAAAATGGGATCAAGCTATATATGTAGTTTTCCAAATTTAAGTGCTAGTCAAAGTTAGAGTGATGTTATTATGCTTGAGTATGAATGCTAATTTAAATTTTTTGAGTGTGATTGAGGCTAGAAACAAAATTAAAATTGAGATATGCATTTTTTTAGATGGATGTATTCATAAATAGGGTTAAATAGGCATCAATAACCTTAACTTTCACAAATTTACATAGGTTTGTTTATGAGAATTTCCATCTACGTCATAAATGAATGTGAATGATCTTTATATAGTGGTATGATGTTTAGAGAGACATGTAATGAGTCTAAGCTGACCCTATGATGCTTCATAAAGTGGAAATATATCTTTTAGGCATAATGGAAGCTAAGGTTCAATAGTGATTCCCCCTTTACCAATAGGTCATTACACTATAGACTAATGGGGAAGCACTATTGTCTAGGTGGATGACACATGTGAAAAAGGATCAGGAATGCCTAGGTGATGTTTCAATGTAACTCCTGGTATATCTGAGCATAGGCTAGGAGCACATAAAATACATAAGAGGATAAAAATAGACCCTAAGATAGGTTTAGTGCTAACCTAAGGATAAAATGCTTTAAAGTGACACTCATTGCATTAAAATGACATTTTATATGATTACATTTAGCATGGAGTAAATTGACTAATGGATGATAATTATCCGTTACAATAAATCATAATGGATTCTATATTGAAACATATATATGTTTATCCAATAATAATGGATTCAATATGTTTAGTTGAAGGAAAAACTTTGGAAACATTTTTGAATACACTAGTTTTTAACTAGACCAAATTATATCAGTTCATAATGCATCAGGATGGAGTACCAAGATGGATTACTTAATTTCACCCTATGGACTAGATAAAAACTTTATGTGGGTGATTGGGTGGATCATGGCACCAAATCATCTCATAGTTGATGTCACTGTGTCGTGATGAAGCATATTATTCAATTAAAATCATATATACAAGTGAATGTGTTATAACTCTCTTATCTATTTAATTGTAAAAATATATTCTCAAGGGAAAATAAAATTTGGTAATTGACTAATCAAAATTGTAATAATAATCTTGAGTTTTCAATGAATATCATTGACCTCTATTTATTGATCGGATGAAAACTAGCTTGGAGCAAAATAGTTTTAGCCATTTTAAATGCTTGGTATGCAGACCTTCTTTCCCTGTGACCTAATGCATTTAAATGGATATATCTATAGATTATGCAAAGAATTTTCATGACATAATTATTTAGATATATTCCATATTTCATTTCCTTTAATACCATAATTTAATGATACTAAATTTGAAATTTAACCTTGGATAAATCATGGCATGATATTCTTGGTCACTTGAAAGATATGGATTATTTAGAAAGGATTTATTCATCTTGATTTCATTATATGACTAGGAATCCATAAATTAATATGGTGACAACCCATTTTTTCTAATCTTTGAGTATAATGTGATAATTATTTAAAAATAATAAGTTGACAATTCTTATTATATTTTCTTCTTGTGTCTAATGGACTTCCCATCTTTGCAAAAAGATATTTATGACTATAACATATTGAAATGAATGAATTTGGTTCTACATTATACAATTTAATAATGTAGATTGTTATTTATTTAAATATGCATAAAATTACTATGGTTATATACTTATAGTTTAAGTTGATTAATCTACACATTTTGAGATACACTACATATTTTAGTTGTTGATTCCTAACTAACTATAGACATTAGGGATAATAAAGTAATGAATATCTCAGTGCAGTAACATTTATTTCATGTTGAATTAATTGAGAATAATTTAACAGTTGAGATAGTTAATAAATGACATTAAAATATAATGTTAAATATGATTTGGGTATAATAAGCTTTGAATAACAAGAGCATGATAGTTCATCTTATAATTAATGTGATGTTTAATTCAACAGGAGTGTTTATAAAAACTAGAATTAATTCTATATTTTAATGGATAAAATTATTATTAATGTATTTAGGAGTATCCTAAAATTATGGAAAGAATTAATTTGGATTGAAACTATTTAATTTTTCCATACATATTCTGGTCTCTATTAATTATGAAAAAAGGAGTGAATCGACACTGGGAAGTCAAATTCTAGCCATTGATTATATTTAGAATTATCCTTAATTAGATATTAATGGCCTCATTATTTATTAAATAAATTAAATTTAGTTGAGTTATCTATATATTATAAAATCTACCTAATGTGTAGGCATTCAAATAATCAGTCATTTCCATTTAAGAACAAGCTGTTTTTCTTTCCCTTCTATAATTGGTCAAGAATGTTTTTATTGTTATACAAACCCAAGGACCTATTTTCCTATTTGGACACTTGGTCAAAGGTGTTTAACATATGTGTTTAGCATTTAATTTGGTTCTACTTTCTTTTTTTGGTGTTGGCTATGTATGTTTGGGCTTAGCCACATGGATGTGAAAGTTGTCTTTGTATTATTGACTTCACATGCAATCTTGCTTAGTAAAACTTACTTTACATAACCATTTATTTTTGGAGAATCTAACCTCTACTTTGATGAATGTATGCACGCTCATTTATTCTTTGTCTCCTACATTTTTCTCTTATTATCATGTTACTTAGTTATTTGATGTCGAAATTACCTTGATTTCATTTCTTCATGCCTCTTCACAATCATTTGATCATTTTTTTACTTAACCAATTTTAGTTTGATCATTTTTGCATTTTCTTCTTAGTGCATTTTTGTAACCTACTCCTTAGCTTCACATTTTTCACAATCCTTGTAACTTTTCCATGTGTCATCATTGCATTATGACATAAATTTATATCTTTTCATGAATTTTTATAATGTATAAATCTTGACTTCGCACCTCTATGCCACTTGGTGCAAATTTTTAGCTTACTAAGCATTTATAATTTTTGCATAATCAAATGATATTTCCATACATAATAATCTCATTGTGACAAAAAAAATTACAATAATTTATAAGTTATTACTTGAATTAGTATTTCTATGCTAAATTTCACAATTTCATGCACTTACACACCTATAAATTTAAACTAAAATTGGCATAGAGTCCTAGGCCTATGGAATTATAAGGCAATCTGAGCTCGCCACTTGTCAAACATGCATTCATTAATTCTTTCAAAACATTTATCTAATTCATTTTTATTTGAATAGTCTATCGGAGTATTAAGTAGTGGCATGTTACCATTTGGATTCACTTCCCAAACCCTAGTCAAAAGAGATGAAACCCCCCTTCACTCAATTCCATGTGTGATAATTAAAAACCTTACTATTTTTAACCAAATAATTTATAGCAAAGTATCTTGTGGTATTGAGAGGCAAAAACATGTTGCTACATGGATCAATCCTACATTCTTTCTCACTTCATGGGGATGTTAGCCCCATTTTGAGCCACATGTCCCCTATTCACAATGATAAAAAATTGAATATAATGTGACATTTATTATGTCACTTCCTCCAAGAGCTTATAACCCAATGGGATGACACCAAATGTCATCATGGAATTTAATCACATGAAAAGGGCACAACTTATATTTGAGTGCTTAAGCCTAGTCACAATTACATAAAGTGATGCCATGTAGCATCATACACTAGACAAATGGGGCAAAACATTGCCTAGATATCAATATTAATGACTAAGTTAGCCACAACAACATATGAACCCTTTATTAAAGTTGATCATTTTTCCCATAAAATAATCAAAGTATGTAGATGATGCTAAAATGTACATACTGATTCTATCATCTTATATTTGAATTTGGTGATTATTTCAAGGCCTATATAATCAATGGAATTAAACATTATGATCCATGTTTTATCTTGAGATCTTAAGTGATTCATTAATTTATGTATTTATGTCTTGAT
>JARHVA010001226.1:3505000-3575000 GCA_037957365.1 Torreya grandis | reverse complement strand
GATTTTATGGACCCATTTTTGTAGCTATATTTGAGTGTGTTATATCCCAAAGTTAGGTTCAAAGTATAAATATATGATGTGTTGACAATCTCGTAAGTCTAAGATATATGCTCATGTTTGATGGTAGAATGAAATTTTTCATTATAACTCCCCTAAAACTAGGAAATGTGACAATCCTTATTGAATAAACTAAAATCAGTCTAGAAAAGTGTAGCTTTAGAAATAAACATGGCATCCTACTATTGTGTAGGGTGAGTTGTTCCATGTGTTTTGGTTGGTATTTTCCTTTGATAATATTTATCTGCATTCAAATATTTAATTTCTCATTATGAGTTTATTTATTATAAAAAAATATTTTACTTCCTTGATTAAAGTGTGAGACTTAATTTTATTATCTTTAGATCTATTTTGATTTGTTGGCCATATCCTTTGCATACTTTGTGCATCTTGTAAAATAGTGGCTATATTGTTTTAATTATTTTATGTGATTATTATTATTATTTTATATTTTCCATCTTCTATGATTTTTTTGGTGTGTTGAAGAATAAGAATAATAAAGCTTTGCATCTAATAGCTCTATTGGGTTCACTAGCATTATTTTCTATGTAGTATAGATGCCTTTGCTAGCTTATGGGAGAGGTGGTTAAGTCCCACACTTGGGGTTATTATCTCCCATGGGGTGAAATATATCAAGTGTATGCAAACCTATTAATATTGTTACGCATGTGATACACCTTGACAATAGTTTGATCTAAAGTTACTATGGATTTTGGGGACCTCATTTGAGATGTGACATTTTCCATCCTTGATTATTTTACTTGATTTCATACTATTAAAATTGTATATTGAATTGACTTGATTTCATTTTAATGTCTAGATTTTAATTCTTTTTTGTGCCTTATCATCTTGATTCATTCTTATTTATCATGATGCTGATGTGGTAAATCCAAATGCTTGAAGGCTTGGGTGACTGATGGATTTGGTAAATAAAATTTTTGAATGAGAGAGAGAATTTCTTGGATGTGTGGTAAATCTTCCCAATTTGGAGATGGGTGATGGCCTTAATATTTTTGCAAGGTAAATAGATTCAGATCTGGTGCGATCTTGAATTAAATTTGAGGGAAATTTTTATGTGACTATTTCACAAATGTTATTTTAAATAAATTATAGCATTGTATTTGACACTATAATTGATAAAATATATGCTGATCAATCCCATATAATTTTATTTCTTTGGTGTGGACACAAAATATCAAAGGCTTGGGTAAGTATTCAAATGTGAAATTGTTGAGATGATTTATTATTTTTCCATAGTTTGTGGGGATGATTGAAGGAGTATCTCCATTGTAAAATAAAATTTATTTTTAGTAACACGCATTATTAATGATCAAGAGTGCCCTTGTTTTATTTTTGACACAAATTCAGCAAAAAATAATTAGGATTGAGTAATGCATTATCAGATAATGACATATTATGAAATTGAATTTAAATTTAGTAATACACCTTGATGTGAACAAAACTTTATTTCTTGGTAAAACATTTTTTGTCAGTGATTTCGTAGTCCATGTCGATGGGATGATTGTTCAAAATTATTGCTATTTCTAGGAATTCATAGTTATTTATAGATTATGAATGAAAATGGTTAGTACCATGTATATAATGTTTTTTAATACTTATATGATTATGTTTTTGTGTGTATAATATTGATGGTGATGATGTATATTGTTTTGAACATGTTGGTATGTGTATGTTTATTGAGTATATTTTGTGTCTTGATGAATGTGGATGCACTTTTATGTTGTTTTATGGGTATGCTTCTATTGTTATGCTTTTGGTATTCCAATTTTGGGTGAAAATTTCTCTTGATTGTGCATGTGTTTGTTTCTATTAAGTATGTGACAATTTTTTTGATTGTGTATTCAATTGTTGATGAACCATTATGCCATCAATTGATTGTGCATGAAAATTGTATGGGTGTGTATTCCATGCACTATTACACTCAATGATTGAGATTTCAACCTATTATGAAAACATGCATGTCAATTTTTGGGTAAATAACTACTTACGAAACATGATTGGATGATACAATCACTTTAAAATGTCAAATGACATTATTGATTATAATTACCCCATGTGGATTTTTACTCTATCATGTTTACTACTACAATGATAGGAAATTGCTTTATGTTTATTATGAATTTTAACCTTAGGTTTTATGGATGGTTGTTATGAAATGGTTATTACAATGATTGACTATTACTTGACTATTAAAATTTCCCTATGTGATGGATGTTTACATTATGTGATATAGTTAATGCATTGATGGACTATTGCTTGACTTTACAAAATACCCTTGCAAGTGTTTGCTTCATAGTATTTATTTACTACAATGATGGACTATTTATTGGAGATTATAATTACCCATGTATGATAGATGTTTTTTGATGTTATGTTCCTTCTTGTGTACTAATTTTATGCATGAATAAGAAAAAATTGATTCATTGTGTTATACCCCATATGAAGAAGTATAATTTTTTATCATTGGTTTGATAACCTTCATTTGTATTCAAATTTTATTTATGTTATAGAGGTTCATATATTCATTTGGGTTGTTGACGACATGACCATTATTGTGTTTGATGTGCCATTTAGTGTACCCATTGTATCTACCACTACCTCATGAGTAGGTGTTGGACTTGAATCTTCAATGGTATATATTCCATTAGAAATATTTTTTATGGATTTGTTTGGAATATGTAACTATGTGATAATGCTAACCCATGTTAAAGTTATATATCAATTTTCATTGTTATTATCAACATATGAATGAGGTGTTATCTTGATTCTATTACATTTTGTTATTAGTAATATTAGATGGATGTAGTTATTAACATACTTATTATGGAAACAAAACTTTGAAATAAATTTTACTAATGTGGGGAACTATGTAATGCCCCACCTAGCCTCACTATGGCTTATGCATATGGTTATGTACTAACCAAGGTTGGACCCATTAATATTATATTTATTTATGATTGTTGTCATGTTTTATATTATATATCCTTTTGGATCATAGAAGAAGATATTTTTATTATTATAATGATTAATAATCATTTGATTTATGTGATTTCATTTATATCTCTTCATACCATAAAGGTACCATCATGAGTTTGGTGCATGTACTAGAGACATGTGTTTTTGAATGGGTCCTAATTTTATATACTAAATATGAGACTTTTTTAAAATTTGAATTCATTCCATTAGTGTGTCACCTTAATTGACATGTCATAAGTGAGATCCTAGACAAAGGATAATTATAATAAACATAGATCTCAATGATAGATTGGTAACAAGGTTAAACTGATGTGTAGCCATATATATCGTACATTGGATGTCTAGCACTTATCACCGCATGCATATGTGGAATAAACACAATAAGACCATTTCACATGGATAGAAAATAAAATAAGATGATAATCTGAATGGTTTTGGTGTCATAGAGGCAAGCTGTAATTATGAATTATAAATGTAATTTAACTATGACTACCCAAAATGTAGTGGCCACAATCAAAGCCATAATGGTTGGAAAAATCAATGTCCAAGTGGGCTATAAGTAGCATAATAACGCTAGCAACTAACATGTTTAAATGAATAGAACAAACATAAGTAACAAAACTTCTCAACAACTAAAGTAAATGTAGACAAGACAAAAGGTGGAAATAACAAGATGTATGTGCAAGAAAATTGCAAAAGGAATGGAAATCGAATAAAATAAATGATAGCTCACATTCAAAAGTTGATAAAATAAAATAAAACTACAATTAATTTTGTATTTAAAAAAGAATAGGGAACACAATCTTTGATTTTTAAGGTGATTAGATCAAAGTAGATCAAAATGACTCTCTAATGAAGGTACAAAGATATAGGTAGAATACAACCTTGGGAGGAGGGTATGAAATCTTTTGAGAGAATAAAATCAATGGAGATATGCTTAAATGAGATATAGTTTCAAACAACAAGCTAAAATGTTTGGTGGAATTGAGTTATTTTATCAAGGAGTACATTGACTAATGGAGGAAATGTATCCATTGAAAGACTTCACAATAGTTATGATATTGCAAAATATATATGCTCAACCGAATGATGTTACTTTAGCATAATTTATACACAAAGTCTTGTATTTAAAAAGGAAATATGAGTTAGTATGTTCAGTTGAAGAAAAATCTTTGGAAACATTATGAGATGCATTGGTTATTAACCAGGCTGAGATATATTAATGGAGAATGTTATAGCTGCCAATAATGGATTAGTGAGATGGATTCCTCAATTTAACCCTATCTAATTAGTGCAAATTTTGTGCGGGTGGTTTTATAGTTCATGGCACCTAATCGTCTCATAACTAATGTCATTGTGTGAACATGATGAATCCTATAAGTCAAATAAACTTGGATAGATAAGTGAATGTGTTCTAACTCTCCTCTCTATTTTACTTGTTCAAATATATGCTCAAGAGAAAATAATATATGGTAATGGATTAATCTATTATGTAATAATTTCCATGTTGATCTTTCAATGAATATTACTAAATTCTAGCGCTAGATTATATGAAAACCATCTTGGGGAAATAGATCCATGTGTTTTAAATTCATACCTTATCTCCTTGTGAATTGATGCTTCTAAATATACTTATCTATATATTATGGAAAAAATTGAATGACCTACATACGTAGAGACATTATATATTTCATTTCCTTTAAAATCATAAATAATGATATTGAATTTAAATAATGAGCTTGGATAAATCACGGCATGATAATTTTGGTCACTTGTAAGATCATGAATATTTAGAGAGGAGTTATTCAACTTGATCTTGTTATCTTACTAGGCTTGAATAAATTAATATGGTGATGAACCTTGTTTTTTAATCTTTAATTACAATGTGATGAGCATTTAACAATAATAAGGTGATATTTATTCTTATACTATCATGCTATGTTTAATGGACTTCCCATCTTTACACGAAAATTTATGACTACAAACTATTGAAATGGACTTTGGTTCTACACGAGCTTTAATTTGATAATATATTTTTTTTATTATTTAATAGTGTAGGAAAGTAGTATGGGTATATACATAGAATGTGGGTTGATTGACATGTACATTTTTAGATAAACTAAATAATTCAAATGTCCATGTCTAAATAATCATAGAAGTCAAGGTTAATAAATAAATGACTCTCTTTATGAACTATTTTTATTTTATGTTGAATAAATTGAGAATGGTCTTGGAGTTGAGTTATTTGACATATTAATTGAAAAGATAATGCTGAATATGGTTTGGATATAATAAGATTTGGATAATAAGAACATCATAATTATATTTTATAATTGATATGGTGTTTAATTCATCATAAATGTCTATGAAATGTGAAAGTAATTTTGTATTTTAAAGGGTCAAATTGTTATTAATGTGTTTAAGAGTTAACTAAAATGATGACATGAATTAACTTGGCTTGAAAATATTAAAGTTTTCCATATGTGTCCTGGTCATTATTAATTGTAAACATAGGAGTGAATGAAAGCTTAGAAGTCTATCTGACTATCTCTATTCAGATTTATTTGTACTTCTATAGCAAGGACATCCTTCTTTATCAAAGAAAATAAGGTTAGCAAAGTTAGCTATATATTTACACATGATATCTAATACACACGCATTCAAATAATTGATCGTTACTGTCTAAGAACGGGTTAGATTTTCTTTCCCTTCAAGAATTTATCTAGAATTGTTCCCTTAGCTATGCAGACCCAAGGACCTAGTTGCCTATTTGCACACTTGGTTGAAGGCATTTTGCCTAGATGATAAACATTAAAGCTGGCATTGCTTTATTTTCTTGGCATTGGCCACATATTTTCAGGCTCAGTCGCATGGTTTTGAAAGTTGGTTTTGTCTTCCTGACATCACGTTCATTCGCACTTGGTCAAACTTTTTTTTTTAACCAATTTTTGGAAGCATTTGATCTCTACCTTAACTCATGTCCACATGCTCACTCATGCTTGGTCGCCTATATTTTTGGCTTAGTCGCATGACTTTAACCTTAGCATTATTTTCATTTTTAAATCATTTTGTGTTGAATTTAGCTTGGCTTTATTTCATCTCACCTTTTTCGTAAACGTTTGATCAATTGCTGAATAAGTCAATTTTAATTTGATTGTAGTATTATGTGCAATCTGACAAATGGCTCATTTTTACAGCCTGTTACTTAGTCGCAAATTTTTTCAGTCTATGTGGCCATGCCACGCGCTGTCATCACATAACAGCGCAACTTCACAATTTTTCGTTAATTTGCCTAAGCATAAATTTTGACTTGGCCATTCTCTGCGACTTGGTGAAATTTTTCAGTTTTCAAAGCAGTCACATTTTCTGCATAATCAACTAAGCTTGCCATGCGTTGTCGTCAAATCGTGATGCAACTTTTCACAAGTCTTTCTAAGCCAACGACTTAATTAAGTACTTCTGTGCCACATGTCACTATTTTATGCACTTGCACACCCACAATTTTCATAGCAAGGAGTCTTAGGCTTTAAGGATTACAAGGTAATCCGAGCTTGCCACTTTTGAAATGCGAGTTCAGTCATGGCTTCACAGATTTCGTCCACTGCATTTTTGTTTAAGTAAGTTTGCGGTCCTACAAATGAGTTGCTTAGATTCGTGACTCAAACCTGCGTCTAAAGAGACATGACCCCCATTCACTTAGTACCATGCAGAATAATGTCACAGCCTCACATATTTTAACTAAAGCCTTTGTATCAAGGCAGCGTGCGGATCTACGAGGCAATAACATGCATTCTTTAGTTCATAGGGATGCGATCCCTGCTCTGTGCCACATGTTTCCCATTCATAATGTAAAATCATATAGTATAACATGTCACGTATTAATGTCTTTGTCCTCGTAAGCTTGAGAACCAATTGGAAGATTCCAAATGTGGTCATGGAGTTTAATCACATGGAAATGTTGTGATCTGTATTGGAATGCTCAACGCCTGTCACGATTAAGAAAATGATGCCATATAGCATCATATGCTAGAGAAATTGGACATGATGGACCAGACATGTTAGTGTATGAGCCCTTGCTTAAAGTTGATAGTTGTCTTTCCCATCAAACTGTCAAAGTATGCAGTTGAAGTATAATTCTGTAGATAGCTTTTGTCATTTTATAGTTGCATTTGGTGATTTTTGTAAGCCCTAGATAATCAATGATATTAAATTTCATGATCCATGATTTATTTTGAGTGCTTAAGTGATCAATTCACTTATGTATTTTTATATCGATTGAATGATCAAAGTAGTTGTTTGGTTAAGAGGATATGAGATGAAGGATGGCTTTGAGGAAGATGTATAGTCATAATTATCATCCTCGAATAATTAGGTAATAAGGATCTTTATACCCTGCAATGATTACATGGATTTTTGTTAATTGAATTAAAAGCTTTAGCTTGAGCATAGGAAATGTAGCTCATGATATTTAATTAATGGCCCAAGCCTTGGAGGATTATTTTTTTGTAATCCCAAAACCCATAGGTCCTAAGATCATAATCTCGCATTGAATTTTTTAAAACTATGTTTAATTTAATAGACCTTACATATTAATCCAAAAAGATTTATGATCGAATGCAAACACAATATTCATTATTAAAAATAAATAAAAATTTATGATGATTGTGTTTTTAAGGATGAGTTCATTCAATTTACATGAGTGCAATTACGTCAATCAATTAAGTTAATTAAAGAAAAAAAATTAGTTGGTTTTGCAAGTAGCACATGAAGGTGATACAATCTCTATGACTGCCTTGACAAGGAGTGCCTCTACAATGAGATCTTAATTTTGAAACATGCTACCAAACATTTTGAAATCGTTAAACGTATTTAGATTTATGAATATGATTAAATTGTTCACCTTGTGATGGAACTATGCTATGCTATAGATATATTTGATATAATTGTCAAATATAAAAATTTTGGTGAAAAAGAGATGGTGACAAAGGTCATCCCTTTTTTCCACTAGAAAGGAATCATTCATCAAGCTTTGACACCAAAAAATGTTTTCTTTCTCTTGGAATATGACTCTTCCTTTCCTAATCACATGATAGAACTTCCCAAATTTGGCTAGAATTCTTCCACTCATACCAGTTTATTTCTACTTACAATATTATTATTTACTTTTGTAGGCTTTTTACAAGAAAAAGAATTGAAGAAATGGATATAAAATATTGGTGCAAGGGAAAGGATGAGTGGAATATTGGAGACCCAATATTTCAAGGCACCAAAGATGGTGCAATGGAAATATTATAATGAGAATGTGGATGTATGGAGCATAGAGTCATTCTACATATAAGGTTTAGTGGGATTCCTCCGTTTAAGAGTGAAATGCTTCAATGAATATTTTAGACATTTTTGCATAGGAGGTTGTGTTTTATAAGCAATATGATGTTCAAATTTCTCATTTTACAAAGGACTTAATCCATTTAATTCTATAAAAAGATGTCCATCTAAGATTTATTATCAATCAAGTCTTAGGTACTAGATAAGATATTTTAATCGATCCATACAATTTTGGAAGATTTATTATAGTTAATGGATATTATAACATATGCAATGAGAGTTTTGAACTATTTTACTGAAGTTTATTGTAGTGATTGTAATATAATCAAGAAAATTATGTTGAGAAACAATTGCAGACAAACTTAATTAAAAACAATACTAACAAATCTATTAAAACATTTATCATAAAACTCGAGCCATTTCCATTCAACATAAAACAATGATGTTTGATGCATGTCATTTTCATGCATACCAACAAATATTATAGTCAAATGAAGTTGCATTATTTTTTGTCAAAAATAATATAATAGAACTAAACTATAATATTCAATCATTAAAAATTATGTACTTATTTTTCCATGTTCGCTTGCTTCTAGAACCAACACCTAAAGATACATACAAATGGCAAATAAGTATAAATATTTATATGTTTATCTGTAAAGAAAAATCAAGTTATTTGATATAGTTTAGTAGTTTCTCAAACACATTTATAAATAAAACAACTAGAAGGTAACTAGAAATGAACACCCTTGTGAGAAAAATCAATGCCATAGTGAAGAAAGTTTTCCTCTTTTCTTTCTTAGATACTTAAAATCTAAAGAGTAAATAGTGATGAGGCTTTTCTATTTTATATATATATATATATATATATATATATATATATATATATATATATATATATATATATATTTTGTGAAGAGGGTTTCCTTATGTTTTAGATATTGAATCAATTTTTTTAACTTATCATTAATTAAGGTGATACTTTACAATGATAAAATAGTTCATAATTAAAATGGTACTTTACAATTGATCAACCTATCTAAAATTACATTTGGTAAATTATTAAATTTTATAAATTTTTTTTAAACAATTTAATTAAAAAAAATTATTTATATTTTTATATTTTTATTAATTTACATTTTTAAATTAAAAAGATATAAAAAAATTATTATATTTTAAAATAAAATTTAATTAAAATATTTTAATTTAATTAATATTATTATTAACCTTATATCCCATAAAAGATTTAATCATTTTTATACATCATAATAATATTAATTAAATTAAAAAAAATTAATTAATTTTTTAATAAAATAATACAAATATTTTAATTATAATATTCATTTCTTTACAAAGTTAAAAAACATCGAACATTTTATTTTAATTAATGTTATTATTAACCTTTTTTTTTTTCCCTTAATTGAAGGCACACCAAAACACCATTAATTAAAGAACACACTTTGAATAAATTATTCGATCCATGAAGACGTGTGGAATCTTATTCTTAATGATATTCTTTTCTTCAAATAACCAAAGTTAGAAGGTAGGAAATTGCTGGTGCCGCCAAATGTCAGCCTTTATTCCTTCCTATGCCTTTTCACGGTTCCCACTTCAACCTTTTTCTATCGCTGGATTTCCAGCAAATTTCGATTTGTAAAGAATACAAGTGTCCATTTAGCAAAGGAAAACAGGCGGATATTCGCAAATATGCCCATCCACGCTTTAATGCAAGGGAATGGAAAAAGACAATAAAAAGAAAAGAAAATATCTTAGAATAAAGAAAATCCATCCCATGGCGCAATGATGTAGTTCAACATCAATATCATTGTTTGAATATTTATTATTATATATTTGGTAAGCATTAATTTTATTTTGATATAATATTTGTAAATATCAATGTTAAAATAATTTCATTTAAAGATAATATATATAATTTTTATTATCTGAAAATTAATATTATATTTTTAAGTTGTTTTATTAATATGTTTTGCTTCTCATTTTTTTCAAAGTTCAAGATGTTGTAATAACATTTTATACATAAAATTGAAAAACAATATCTTTTAAATATAAAAAATACAAAAATTAAGTTAAATTTTTTAACAATTTTAATAAATTTAAAATAATATTTATATTACTTACAAATTTGTGATGCACATATATTTGTTACTTTGAAGGGTATATTTATAAGAGACAAAGATGATAAAAATGGAGAGCTTTGTATAGGCCCTACAAAACTCTGTACCTCTGATGTTTGATAGTTAGATGTATGATAGTTATTCGATGATGACATTATATTTACCTCATAAAAAATAGATTTTAGTTTAACAATGTAGGGTTATAAAAACACAATTTACACAACGTGTTTCTTGTTCCTGGCCTATAAATACATTGATCTCATTAATAAATTATGTTGTCCCAATGTGACATAGCTCTATGGAAGAATCAACGATCTCATAATCCCATTATTCTAACTTTGATGTATAATGCAAGTAATTTCTTAGGGATAACACTTTATTGGTGAACTATAGGGTATAGATGACCAAGGGTTATGTATGGATAGGTTCTAAAAAGGTGTATGTGTTCTTATGATATCCCTGAAGGTACATGAAAGCTCATGTTTGTACACATGTTATCTTGAAACCTGTGATGATGGGTCAAATCTCACCTCACTTTGCACTGAATTCTATTTGCACAGAAAAAAATAATTGGTGCTTGATAATGTTTTAAAACACCAAACACAATGTTTTGTCCTAAACTATAAATAGACTATTACTAGAACAAAAATCTTAGTTACCCTATTTCTGTTACCACTTTCTAATCACTAAGATCTTTATAAGACAAGAAGAGAGAATACGGTGGGAAGTCATAATAATATATTGATAGATAGCATTTTGTTTTGTCTGTGCTTTATACTTTAAATAATTTGATAGATATTTTTTCCTCTCGCATATGAAAAGTAATTAAATAGGTAGTTATTCATCTTGCATATCCAAACTAATTTAGTAGATAACTATTCATCTTTTCTATGCATTATGCGAACCTAACTTGTCACATTCCAATTTTTACAGTGAAACCATTTATTATATTTTGTTGTAATAGGTGGCACTCTATGCCACGTGGATTTGATTTGGATCATAAATTGATTATTATATATTTTATTACATGGCTATTGTTTGATTTATTTGAGTAATTATGGACTAGTGGTGATTAATTAGATGGAATTCATTGTTTATTATTATACAATTTGAATTGATTAATCTGAAGTAAATTTGGTGTTTATCATGCTTATGATTATCATACTATTTTGACATCTTAACTTGGTTTAGCAAATCACTTGGTTTTGGTGAGTGTATGTTATTGCAACACAAGTTGTTCCCATAGTAGATGGAAAGTATCATCAAGGAGAGTGAGATAGATGTGTTATTGATGGCATGAGAGAGAAAGACTTGTATATAAGTCTTAGAAACTTTATTTGAAATTGAATTTGAAATTAACACTTGTATACCACTTCTGAAGGGTAGATAGCTTATTTTGAGAATTTGTATTGCTATTTGAAATAGATTTCATCTTCTAGTGCATTTCATGGTTGATAATGTTGTGTGTTTTCATTTTTTTCATTTCATAGATGTGATTACTTTCATCATAATTATTTCAATTATTGTATTTGAGACTAGTCTATGAATGTGGACTTGTCAGGTGTTGTTTCCAAATTCAGCTTAACTTGTTTTTGGAAACAACCCCCTACGAAACTTATCCGTTTCGTCTTTTGTCTCTCTAAGTTCATTTTTCGAGACGAATTTCAAATTTTGTTTTCACCTTGGCCTCGAAACGAGAAAGTAGTGACCATCTTGTCCCAGCCAAGTTCCCCCCAGACTCTCCTTCTGGAGTGTTCTTTCTTTTTTCTCGCAAGGGCGATATTTTTTGCCACCTCTGCATTTCCTTTGCTTTTTGTGCAAGGGTGGCAAATTTCACTGCCCCTGCACTTTTTTTTCGCAAGGGCGGAAATTTTTGCTGCCCTTGCTTCTTGGCATGCAAGGGCGGCGAAAATCGCTGCCCCTGCAAGATGAACCGAAAAATGCAAGGGCGGCAAAAATCGCCGCCCTTGCACGCCTCGATTTTCATGCAGGCATTAATGGCCGCGCGTGGTGGGTTGTTGGGGTGGGTTTTTCACCCCATATAATCTGATTTGAGCCTCATTCTCCTCATTGCTTCCTCTTCTCCTCCTACCTCTTGCACCTGAGCGCCCTAGTTGACGATTCGAAGCACGTGTTCACAGATTCAACCTCGTGGCACGCACGGTTTCTCAGATAGGGTTTGTTTTTTGCGTTTATTTCTTATTTTCTTTTGTTTTAGCTTAGCATTAGTTAGATGTTTTAGTTTTTTTTTCTTTCCTCCTTCCTCCCTCCTCTCCTGCCCGCGTCCTTCCACCTTTCCCTCCCTCGTCGTGGGCTTCTCTTTTTCCCTCTGCCTGCGGGTGCACTTTACAAACTCACGCAGGCAGCGTTTCTTGCCACCCGCGTTTTCTTTTTCTCCACTCTACGTGCAAGGGCAGCGAAAATTTTTGCCCCTGCACATTTTCTCCACTATACGTGCAAGGGCAGCAAAAATCGCCGCCCCTACAAGATTTTATAACTGTATTACAGGTGTGGCAAAAATTGCCGCCCCTTCTTTCTCTTCCATGCCTGTAAGGGCGGCAAAAATCACCGCCCCTGCATGTTTTATTTCCAACTACAAGGGCAGCGATTTTCGTCGCCCTTACTCCCTTTTCCAACTTTTTGCAGAGTCAGCGATTTTCACCGCCCTTGCATTTTTTCTTTCGTTTTTGCTTAACTCTCGAGATTTTTTTTTGAGTTGTCCCTTTCTTTCCCTTTCTCATCATTTTCTGTTCCTTCTCCCATCTTGGCCTTTTTAAGTGACCTCCAGTAACCATTATCACTTAAATTGCACTTTTCCTCTCTTATCCACTCTCCTCTCATCTATGATCATGACTGCAGCACCTTCAGTGGATTCCTGCACACTTGCTCCCATTCAGTCAGGATCATTCTCCATGACAGAAGCATCTCCCAAAAAGGCAAAAAGCATGAAATATAAGTGTACCAGGGCGTCTTCCCACCCACATCAGTCTCCTCGAATGTCAACGACATTCGAGACACCGAGATCGGTCATGTGGACATGGCTGAGTTCCTGGCGTGAACAAAGGTGACAAATCCTAGCACTGGGATAAAGAGGATTGTTGAGAGCAACATCCACCTGGTGGCCACCTTTTTGGTGGCAGCACATCATATTCAATTCATCCTCTAGTGCACGCATTTTTACAACAAAGAGAACAGATCGGTTTTAGACGCCAGTGGCAGCATGATAATTCGGTTAGACCCTGATTTTATCGACAAAGTTTTCTTGTGTCCTCCAGCCACCGAAGTAACCCAAATCGAATTCGTGAGCGCACAAAAGGAGTACGATAAAGACCCTGAGAGGGCAAAGAAAGTAATCAATTACAAGTGCCTAAAGACCCCCAGGACCGGCCTCTCCAGATGGCCAAAAAACTTCCCAAGGAGTGACTTCGTCGAAGAAGTTGGTGACTTGATCACCCTTCTCAGCAGAGTACGGGGCCTCTCGCTTCTTCATAGTTCCATGAATGGATGTACCCATTCATTGAGATCATCCTCCAGGGCAAGCAAACTATCTTTTGGGGAGAACAAATTAGCAATGCCATTCATGAACAGTTGATCAAGGTACAAACTTCCTTCAAGTTCTACATGACTTCGTACCTGGTCTATATAGCTGCAGCAATGCGATCTTTCCTGGGATTAACTATAGAAGGAGATAGAAAGATCACCCCGATCTACTCATATTATCCTCAGCTAAGGCTTCAGGGGTCAACACGTCATTTCAAAGGAGTCAATGACGCATTCTTTGCCATGTTTTTGTGTCTCTTCGATCCTCAACTCAAGTAGAAGAGAATATCAGACGAGGCCTGGGCAGTAGTAAACGGCTATCGCTGCATGTTTCTCCAGTTCCCTACTTTCTATTATCTTCGAGTTGGTTTTTACCAAGGATACCCTTATATGCTCCCCAAATTCCCTTTTGACAAGTTAGTCCTAATGGAGCTTTACCGACAACTAGCTGTCGTCCATACTAAATAGATGGAACTCAAGAGACTCAATTTCAAGTTTTTGATCCAGATTGGCAGGTTTTCAGTTTTCACATCAACCAAATCCAGGGTTATGGAAATAGAAATGCAAATGGTTACTATCAAGCCATTCAAGAGATGGGAGAAATTTGACTACAGGGGAGTCAAGGAAAAGATCAGAAGGAAAACTCAGTCCCACGAACCCATGATTGAGGATATCTGGGTGGACCTGAGGACGGCTAAAGAAATAAGGAAAATGGACTATTGCCATCTAATACTAGAGCAGATAGAATACCTCGGACTTGCAGAGATCCCATCAGGTCGAATTGATGATGGGAACATCATAAACAACAGGTATCTGGCAGAAAAGGTTGATGGTTCCCCTCTCCCTCCAATTCAGTGGTCTCAGAAGGAGCTGACTTCTCTGAGAAAAAGATTTAAATCGATATTGGCTAACACCAATGATTGGTTAGCAGCCAAAGGGATCACCTTGAGAGAATTTATTATAGGATCAGAGGCTGAATACTAGGCAAAATTGAAGAGAAAAGCGGAGAACAGAACCAAAAATAAAGGTGATGTCCCTTCTTCTTTTGGGCCTCACCAGCCAAGGATCATCTTTGTATCCAAGAAACCTAAGGCCACTGAAGAGCCTGCAGCGGTGACAAAAGAAACCAAAGAACAAAGCCCCAAGGCACAGGCAACTCAACCCATGGAAATAGAGGGTCAACCATCAGAACAACCAAGTGTTGGGTCTCCACTCTCACAGGAACAAGCGCAGCCAATCCAAAGCGCCTCTCCTTCTCCCCCTCAATCTCTTATGGTGCCCATTTCTCTTATCTCCCTAATCAGTGTCCCATCTTCCAGAGCTGCTTCTCCTTCCAAGATTATTTTTGGCGATCCTCAGGATCCTTCCAGAAGTTCCCCTCACTCTTCTAGATCCATTCCAAGTCTATCATCTCCTTCTTTCACCTTGCCAGCAAGCCCTGCACCCGAGCCAGAATCAGTAGTTGGTGTAGTTTCGCTAGTTACTCTGACTGCAACTACTGTCACCACTAGCAACGTAGAAGCTGCTACAGTAACACCAACAGAGACAACCATTGCCACAATAGGTACTTCTCTACCGCCTTGGATGTCTGCTTTCACGCCAAAAAGGAAGAAGATGGCCATCTCCCCAGATGAGTTCGACTTTGGCAAGTTAGTGCCGGTAAAAGCAAAGGCTCCGAAGAGGCCTAGAATCCTTTCCAAATTAGTTGAAGAGAAAGGGAAGAAATTTTTGGAAATGGCCAGGCCCCCACAAGACGTAACCCTTGAGGGTTTTGAGATGAGCAGCTATTCCATCTCTCGTGTTGAACTTGGCAAAGTTACTCACGAAGGTGTGAAAACTGATCTCCAGGCTGCCATGGACATTATGGTCCAAAAATTTGAAAGAGAAAAGGAGATGAAAGATTACTACAAAGCCAGAACAGAACAACTGACAACAGTCATCAAAAGGTTCACTCTTCCTCCTAAATCAGCAACTCCAAAGGCCTTCTCAGTGGATGACTCAGTCATTCAAAGAGCAGAAAAGACTTATTTGACGGGGAAAGTCCTAGAGGACTATATCGAAAGAATGCATACTCAGGGAGTCTCTTTGCTTACAAAAGTGGCAGAAAGGATAGGTGAAATGAATAAAGTAAAAACACAGGTAGATGACTTCATCTCCCTCATTTCTCAAGAGATTGACAGCTTGGAGAAAGATCTTGGCAGATGGAAAGAAATAAAAAATCTCAAAAAGAGCACCCTGATATCTATCGGTGTCATCTCCAACAAGGACTCCTATGTTGAGATCAAGGAGTCGCTGGTCTTCAGAATCCAGGTACTCAAAGATTTAATCGATGATCTTAAAGCTTTCAAGGAAGCTAGTGAGAAGAGTGACCTGAACCTGCTAAATAAGTTAGAAGAGCTGCCATGCAACTTGACCTCTAAGGACCATCAGTTCCTTCCGACAGAGGAGATGATTTAGAAAGATTTTGAAAAAAAATCATTCTCAATGTCTTCGGTGGATAGCATTCTAGATGCTCAGTTAACTTTGGAGAATCTAAAATCCAAGTTAACTGGCCATACTAAGGCCATCACAGCATTGGAAGACGCACTGATTCGAGCAAGAATCGTCTCCAAGAACGCAGTTGCACCAGACAGCATAGGAATTTAGGCATCTATCACAATGTACGATGCTCATTTGAAGAAACCTGGCGGCCCAAACTGAATCTCTCTCTCCTTCTTTCTTCTTCTATCCTTATGCACTTCTATTTTGTGCAAAGTGCATGCAGTTTTGAAAAATGTAATTACATGTAAATGTTTGGAAAAATATCTAAAACTCAAAGATGAGTCATCTTTGACCAAGATATTTTGTATATTTTATTATTTTTTATTTTTGAGGATTTTCTCCCTATATATAGTGGAGACCTCATTTGTAAATGATCTTGGAAAAATTAATAGCAAATACTCTGCTGAAATTGAAGCAACTTTTGAGACTTTGTGCTCAAATTTGTAAATCATATTCTGTTGAATGAATGAGAAGCAGGTTATTTCAGACTTTGTGTTGAGAAGAGGAGTGTTGTTAGCAATAGACCAAGATTTTCCCTCTTTTGTTCCTTGTACATTACCTTTGAAAAAAGAGAGATAGATGTTGTTATACCACCCCCATGTGTTATTTTCTACTTAATTATATATCCGGCACATAAGTATTTATAGGGAACCTCCCCTTGATGAGAGGAGAGATTTACTTCGTCCAGATCTGGTAAACCCATACTATTCATGGTGTAAATCTCCCTATGCTATGGTTGATATACTCATTTTGTCATCAGTTAGTTGATGACAAAATATTCACCCAACAGTTTTTTGGCGACTCCGCTGGAGACTTGGATGTGCAGTCTGAAACCTCAAGTTTTAGATTGAAGCAGTCCCTACCCTTATCCATTACATAATCTGGCGACTCCGTTCCATGTCTTACCCATTATCATTATAGCCTTACCATTAACCTCTGTTATATTATCTGGTCTGTAAAACCAGAACCGTTGGAATACGATCGTACATTTTGAAGCCTTAACCTTCAACTTGAAACAGTTTCGGTCCCATTTTCATTTTAAAAATATGGCAACTCCACGCTACACAAGAAGCCAGAGATCTAAGGGTATTTTTGACCCTGTGTTTGAGTTGGCACAACAGAGTAATTTTGATCTATTTCCTTCATCAGCTTCTCTTCAACGGTCTAGGAGTTTTCCTTCTAGCCTTGTCAGGTCACCAACACAAGGTAGAACTTATTTTCCTATTGTTAATCGTCGCCTGCCTATAAACACTCCACCAAGGTTTGTTATCCTACCATCTAATCTTCCTATCATAATGGCTCAAGGCCCGTGGGGCAATTCCTTTGGTCCCCTTAACTTGACTGCACCTCTGCATGAACTACCTCACAGTTCTAGGAAAAATTTTCCTAAGTTTTTTGGTGATGGGAAGGTTCATCCCGACGAGCATATTGCCGCTTTCTCCATAGCATGTGGCATAATCGGTGTCGAATTTGAAGATGTAGAAGTGAGACTTTTTGTGGAAACCCTACAAGGAGCTACCGCAGATTGGTTCTGTCACCTGCAGGCTGAGTCAGTAATGGACTGGGATACGCTCAAGTCCAAATTCGAAGCTAGTTTTAAACCTGCTGAAGATGCACATGCTTTGTTGGCTCAGCTAACACAGTTGAAGAAAAAATTCCAGGAACCCATGAGATATTTCATAGCTAAATTCAACAAGTTGAGGAACCGAATTTCGACTATGGCTCAACCCACGCCATAAAATCTCAAGTGCTTTTTCATCAACTCAAAGCTTCCTGAAGTAAGTTTCTTGTTGAGGTGAGTTGGCCCTATGGACCTAGCCTTGGCTCAAAGTTTGGCTACTGAGATTGAAGATGATCTTATCCTGGCAGGTAAGATTAGAAAAGATCCTAGTAAAAATAAATTTCTTTCATCAGTTGAAAGCTCTTCAACGGGCACTACGGACCCTATGGTGCAAAAATTAACAAATGAACTAATAGATTTGAAAAGACAAATAGCCCAAGGTACGTCTGCTCATACCTATCAAGACGCACTCAAGAGAACGTTCTAGAATCAATAATATCAAGGTAATGCTATTTAGAACCAAGGGCAATCTAACCGCCTACCTCCCCCTTCAGGGAGATTAGCCATTAAAGCAGCACCTGCCAATTTAGTGGTCAGCTACCTAGAATCTGAGCATGACAACTCTTTTCAACCACAGTTAGATCAACAAGAAAATGCTAATCTCTTCGACGAGCAGGAAGAAGAATTAGCTGACAACTCTAATATTGGTTTCCTGGATTATTAGGATGAAGTTGGAAGTAAAGGGGAGGATTTGGATGGAGCTTACGTTGTTTTTACCAGATCTCAAAATTAGTCGACTTCACAAACTAACAAAGGAAAGGCAGATGAAGAACCCTGACCAGCAGTTTCTATTGCCAAACGCGGGACTCCATTGCTTTCACAATCAAAAGATCAGGTAACCCATAAAAAATTTATTACTCCCAATCACCCGATATCTTCCACCTCTGCTACTCAGACCAGTGCCGTACTCGTCAAAGCCCCTGATGATGGACTCTCTTCCTCTATTGCAAGTTCTTTTCAATTATTTGATATAATTGATCATGCTAGAAAGACTAAAATTCAAATGACAGAGGTTGAGTATTTGAGAGCTAACCCAGAATAGTTTGATAGGCTGGCAGAATATGTGAAAAATAAAACTGTCACTGTAGGACAAGGCTCTTTGAAAGTTTTTCCTGATCCCCCTAAAGACCAATCGGCCCAAAAAAATCTTGTTGTGACTCCTCTTGTCACTCTTGGGAAAATAGAACTTTTCTATGTTTCCCTGCTTATAAATGGCTACAAACTGAGTAATTGTATTATAGACTCTGGAGCTTCAGATAATGTCATGCCCACGAAAGTGGCGGATTCCCTCAGCCTGACCTTGACCAAAACTTTTGGGAGGTGTTCTTCCATGGAAAACAAGAAAGTTCCTCTCCTTGGTCAAATAAAAGACGCTCAATATGCCTTCGTAGCTTTTCCGGAAAAGTGGATAAAAATGACAGTTTTAGTAGCCGATGTTCCAGCATCTTACGACATCCTGCTTGGACAAAATTTTTGCAAGGATGTTGGAGGCGAACTAAGCATGGACCTGTCAGAAGCAAGAATTCCAATTCAAGGCGTCATGAAGAAGTTGCTTCCTAAAAAAGAGGCCAGGTATGTAGTTACCCGTTCTGTAGCACTCGAAGCTCAAATTTTATTTGAATCTTCAGGCATGGGCAACTATTTCTTGTCTACAGATGAGAGCAACGATTCATCTGATGAAACTCCTACAGGTGATGACTTAGATTTGGTTTTAGCTGACGTGAAGGGTAAAGTGCCAAAGCAAAAAAGTTTTTATGGAAAAAGCAGTATCTAAGGAAGTATGGACCTTAGAGTTTGACGACAGCTACTCTTCTACTGGGTCAAAAGCCAGATTTGTGTTGGTATCTCTTCAGGGAGAGATTACCCCTTTTTCCTACAAATTATAGTTCAACAATACCAACAACACGGCTGAATACGAATCCCTGTTGCTCAGACTACAGGCTGCCAGAGAAAGGGGCATTAGGGAACTCCATGCTAAAGGAGATGCTGAGTTGATAGTTTGTCAGGTTAGGAACCTCTATCAGACCAAGAATGAGAGGTTGTGCCACTATCGTAACCTGGTCTGGGATCAGATTGAAAATTTTGATGCCTTCAACATCTATGCCGTTCTGAGGGAATTCAATGACCGAGCAGATGCATTGGCTGTCTCTGCCACCCTTCTAGTTCTTCACCCAGACTTTAAGGGAGGTAGGTACACTATTGAACTAATTTTTCAACCAAGTGTACTAGATAATGTCGACCACTGGCAAGTGTTTAATAATGATGATCAAATCATCGCCTTCTTAGAGCAAAAGGATAGTTTCAAACAACTGCATTTTGAAGGTAGTAAACCCTGAGAGTGTGGGGCAGCCCCTTAAACCCAGGCCAATACAGGTAAAGATTTCTTACAGCTCAGAGGGAATAAAATTCCCAAAGGTCTGGTTTCCCTAGAGAAGTTGTTTGATAACCATGACAGGTTTGTCAAACAACAACGAACTGATTCAAATTCTTCCCAAGTTTTTGATCAAGTTAACTTAGGAACCAAGCGCGATCCCAAGATGGTAAACATTGGGAAAGACTGTACTCCTGAGGAAAGGTTCGAGCTTGCTAGTCTGCTCCACCAGTATATGGATGTGTTGGCCTATTCCTATGATGACTTGAAATCTCTCAGGCCAAATGACATCCGTCACGACATTCCCCTGAAAGCCAACTCTGTACCTTACAAACAAAAATCCAGGCAATATAATCCAAAAATCTCAAGTACTATTTTAGCTGAGATACAAAAGATGTTGGATGCCCGGATAATTTTTCCAATACGTCACTCAATGTGGATCACCAACATAGTACCTGTCAAAAAAAATAATGGTGAAATTTGAATCTGTGTAGATTTAAAGAACTTAAATCAGTTGTCATTAAAAGATAATTACCCTCTCCCCATCATGGATCAAGTTCTACAGATGGTAACAGGTTCAAAAATGTTATCAATGCTAAACGGTTTTTCGAGGTACAATCAAGTCAAATTCGGGAAAGCAAATCAGCACAAGACAGCGTTCACCACACCTTGGGGCACTTTCGCTTATCGCATGATGCCTTTTGGTCTAATAAACGTAGGTGCCACTTTTCAAAGGGCGATAGATCTTGCTTTCAAATATGAGATGGGAAAATTCATTGTAGTGTACCTGGATGATTTGATGATATTTTCAAAACATCATTCTGAGCATGTTCACCATTTGCAAAAGGTACTAGAACGCTGTCATCAAAATGGTATCTCTTTAAACCCAAAGAAATCTGTCTTCGGAGTAACTAAAGGGAAACTTCTCAGACACATCATATTTTGAGAAGGTATTAGAATTGATTCAGAAAGAGTCAAGTCCATCCAGGAGCTTACTCTGCCTACTAGCAAGACCACAGTTCACTCTTTCTTTGGAAAAATGAATTTCCTCAGAAGGTTTATTCCTGAGTTTGCTGAGAAAACCTGTCATATTGTTAACATGATGAAGGGCAATGCTACGTTTAGGTGGACTGCTGAGGGTAAGTCTGCATTCAAAGAGATTACGGAAGCAATCACTCGTGCACTAGTCCTGGTCTGTCCAGATTATACTAAAGATTTTAAGATATATAGTTATGCCTCTGAGCATACACTATCAGCTATTTTGGTTCAGCAAAATCCAGAAGGCGTAGAATCTCCTATCTCATTCATGAGTTGTCCACTCAAGGATCACGAGCTGAAATATTCCCTTATGGAGAATCATGCATACGCCATGGTCAAAGTTGTCAAGCATTTCAAGTTTTATATCCTGAATTCTCACACTGAAGTTCTCATACCAAATACAATAGTAAAATCCATTTTGACTCAGCAAGAGTTCGGTACAAAGAGAGGTAACTGGATTGCCAAAACTCAAGAGTTTGATCTCGACATCAAACCAACCAAGCTCATACGAGGAAGGGATCTTTGCCAGTTGATTGCCAACAACATTCCAGGTAAAGTAGAAAGTGAAGAAGAAGAGATCAAAGGCGTGCCTACGGTTCTCTTTGTCACCACTACTGATGAGTGGTATTCTAACATTGCTCATTTTCTGACATATGGTGAGTGTCCCGCTCATCTTTCTTTCAAAGAGAAACAAAATGTTAAATTGAAAGCAGTTGGTTATGTTCTGTAGGAAAATGGTCTTTACAAGAGAAACCTGGATGGGGCATTTCTTCGTTGTGTTGACAAAGCTCAACAAGGAAGACTCTTAGAATCTTTTCACAATTTAGCCTGTGGAGGACATTTCTCTGCACTGGTGACGGCACACAAAATTCTGTGAGCAAGGTATTATTGGCCCACATTTTTTCAAGATGCCTACAAATGGGTGCGTAGGTGTGAACTATGTCAGCAATTAGTTGGAAAGCCAAAGCTGCCTGCTCTACCCCTCAAGCCAGTCATGATTGAAGAACCATTTCAGCAGTGGGGTATTGACTTCATTGGAATAGTCAACCCATCTTCAAGTGCTGGACATGATTACGTCTGAAGTGGTATGCAGCTTTCTCAAAGAAAATATTATCTCCAGGTTTGGGGTTCCACTCAAGATTGTAATAGATAATGCGGCCTATTTTTCGTCGTACGAAATTACTCAATTTTGTTTCCATTATGGGATTACCTTATCCAACACTTCAGACTATTTTCATCAAGGGAATGGCCAAACAAAATCAAGTAACAAGAACCTGGTCACCATTATCAGAAAGTTGGTGGATGACAATCAGAGAACATGGCACAAAGCTTTGTATGATGCTTTATGGTCTGACAGGATAACACCTAAAAGGGCTATAGGTATGTCACCCTTCCAACTTCTATATGGATTGAATGCAGAAATTCTTATCACCCTTAAACTACCAGCGCTCAGGTTAACCAGAGCAATCAAAGACTCAACCTTTGAAAGCTCAATTGACAAACGAATCATGTGTCTAACTGAGCTGAATGAACAATGAGTTATAGTAGTGGATCGGATCAAAGAACATTAGGACCGGGTGAAAACACTTTTTGATAAGAGGGCTAGAGTGCGTGAATTCCAAGTTAGAGATAAGGTCTTGTTATGGGACAAGAGGCGAGAACCAAAAGGGATGCATGGCAAATTTGACTCCCTATGGAGAGGCCCATTTACCATTCGACATCTCTGTGGTGAGGCTAGCTTCTTGCTGCAGTACCAAGATGGAACACCATTTGCACTACCTCATAGTGGACAACATCTCAAGCTATTCAATCCTTGAAGCTCAAATGAGTCTGTTTATATATATGTATAGTTTTTACGTTTTGTCTATTTTTCTTCCATTTTTTGCTTGACTCCGTAGCCCAATGGCTTGGATGAAGGCACTTAGAGACTGGTTTATACTCTCTCTAATCAATTCGATTAAACGGAAGTTCCCCAACAGGAGCCAGCTGTTGTTTCCAAATTTAGCTTAGCTCATTTTTGGAAACAACCCCCTACGAAACTTGTCCGTTTCGTCTTTCGTCTCTCTAAGTTCATTTTTTGAGACAAATTTCAAAATTAATTTTCACCTTGGCCTCAAAATGATAAAGTGGTTACCATCTCGTCCCAGCCAAATTTCCCCCCCAAACTCTCCTTCCAGAGTGTTCTTTCTTTTTTCTTGTGGGGGCGATATATTTTGCCGCCTCTGCATTTCCTTTGCTTTCTATGCAAGGGTGGCAAATTTTGCTGCCCCTGCACCTTTTTTTTGCAAGGGTGGAAATTTTTTCTACCCCTGCTTCTTGGCATGCAAGGGTGGCAAAAATCGCCGCCCCTACAGGATGAACTGAAAAATAAGGGCAGCAAAAATTGCCGCCCTTGCACGCCTCAATTTCTGTGCAAGCATTAATGGCCACGCATGGTGGGTTGTTGGGGGTGGATTTTTCACCCCATATAATCCGATTTGAGCCTCATTCTCCTCATTTCTTCCTCCTCTCCTCCTACCTCTTGCACATGAGCACCCTAGTTGGCAATTCGAAGCACGTGTTTGCGGATTCAACCTCGTGGCGAGCACAGTTTCTTAGGTAGGGTTTGTTTTTTGCATTTATTTCTTGTTTTCTTTTGTTTTATCTTAGCATTAGTTATATGTTTCAATTTTTTTCTTTCCTCCTTCCTCCCTCCTCTCCTACCCGCATCCTTCCACCTTTCCCTCCCTCGCCGCAGGCTTCTCTTTTTCCCTCTGCCCGCGGGTGCACTTTACAAACTCACGCAGGCAGTGTTTCTTGCCACCTGCATTTTATTTTTCTCCACTCTATGTGGAAGGGCGGTGAAAATCACTGCCCCTGCACATTTTCTCCACTCTACGTGTAAGGGCAGCAAAAATCGCCGCCCATGCACGATTTTATAACTGTATTACAGGGGCGGCGAAAATCACCGCCCCTTCTTTCTCTTCCATGCCTGCAAGGGCAGTGAAAATTGCCGCCCTTGCATGTTTTATTTCCAACTGCAAGGGCAGAAATTTTCACCGCCCTTACTCCCTTTTCCAACTTTTTGCAAAGGCGGCGATTTTTGCCGCCCCTGCATTTTTTCCTCCATTTTAGCTTAACTCTCGGGAATTTTTTCTGAGTTGTCCCTTTCTTTCCCTTTCTCCTCATTTTCCATTCTTTCTACCATCTTGGCCTTTTTAAGTGACCTCCAGTAACCATTATCACTTAAATTGCACTTTTCCTCTCTCATCCACTCTCCTCTCATCTGTGATCATGACTGCAGCACCTTTAGCGGATTCCTACACACTTGCTCCCATCCAGTTAGGATCATTCTCCATGATGGAAGCATCTCCCAAAAAGGCAAAAAGCATGAAATATAAGTACCAGGGTGTCTTCCCACCCACATCAGTCTCCTCGAATGTTGATGACATTCGAGACACCGAGATCGGTCATGTGGACATGGCTGAGTTCCTAGCGTGAACAAAGGCGACAAATCCCAGCACTGGGATAAAGAGGATTGTTGAGAGCCTTTTCGATGGCATCACATCATGCTGAGTTCATCCTCTAGTGTGTGCATTTTTATAATAAAGAAACCAGATCAGTTTTAGATGCCAGTGGCAGCATGATAATTCGGTTGGACCCCAATTTTATCGACAAAGTTTTCTTGTGTCTTCCAGCCACCGAAGTAACCCAAATTGACTTCGTGAGCACACAAAAGGAGTACGAAAAAGACCCTGAGAGGGCAAATAAAGTAATCAATTACAAGTAGCTAAAGACCCCCAGGACCAACCTCTCCAGATGGCCGAAGAACTTCCCAAGGAGTGACTTCATCGAAGAAGTTGGTGACTTGATCACCCTTCTCAGCAGAGTACGAGGCCTCCCGTCTTCTTCACAGTTCCATGAATGGATGTACCCATTCATTAAGATCATCCTCCAGGGCAAGCAAACTATCTTTTTGGGAGAAAAAATCAGCAATGCCATTCATGAATAGTTGACCAAGTTACAAACTTCCTTCAAGTTCTACATGACTTCGTACTTGGTCTATATAGCTACAACAATGCGATCTTTCCTGATATTAACTACAACAGGAGATAGAAAGATCACCCCGGTCTACTCGTATTATCCTCAGATGATGCTTTAGAGGTCAACACGTCATTTCAAATGAGTCAATGACGCATTCTTTATCGTGTTTTTGTGTCTCTTTGATCCTCAGCTCGAGTAGAAGAGAATATCAGACAAGGCCTGGGCAGTAGTAAATGGCTATGGCTGCATGTTCCTCCAGTTCCCTACTTTTTGTTATTTTCAGGTTGGTTTTTACCAAAGATACCCTTATATGCTCCCCAAATTCTCTTCTGACAAGTTAGTCCTAATGGAGCTTTGCCGACAACTGGCTGTTGTGCATACTAAACAGATGGAACTCAAGAGACCCAGTTTCAAGTTTTTGATCCAGATTGGTAGGTTTTCAGTTGCCACATCAACCAAAGCCAGGGTTATGAAAATAGAAATGCAAATGGTTAATATCAAGCCATTCGAGAGATAGGAGAAATTTGACTACAGGGGAGTCAAGGAAAAGATCATAAGAAAAACTCAGTCCCACGAACCCATGATTGAGGATATCTGGGTGGACCTGAGGACGGCCGAAGAAATATGGAAAATGGACTATTGCCGTCTAACACTGGAGCAGATAGAATACCTCAGACTTGTAGAGATCCCATCAGGTCTAATTGATGATGGAAACATCATAAACAATAGGTATCTGGCAGAAAAGGCTGCTAGTTCCCCTCTCCCTCCAATTCAGTGGTCTTAGAAGGAGCTGACTTCTATGAGAAAAAGATTTGAACTAATATTGGCTAACACCAATGATTGGTTAGCAGCCAATGGGATCACCTTGAGAGAATTTATTATAGGATTAGGGGCTGAATACTAGGCAGAATTGAAGAGGAAAGTGGAGAACAAAACCAAAAATAAGGGTGATGTCCCTTCTTCTTCTGGGCCTCACAAGCCAAGGATCATCTTTGTATCGAAGAAACCTAAGGCCACCGAAGAGCCTGCAGCGGCGACAAAAGGAACCAAAGAACAAAGCCCCAAGGCACAGGTAGCTCAGCCCATGGAAATAGAGGATCAACCATCAGAACAACCAAGTGTTGGGTCTCCACTCTCACAAGAACAAGCGCAGCCAATCCAAAGTGCCTCTCCTTCTCCCCCTCAATCTACTATGGTGCCCATTTCTCCTATCTCCCCAATCAGTGTCCCCTCTTTCAGAGCCACTTCTCCTTCCAGGGTTGTTTTTGGTGATCCTCAGGATCCTTCCAGAGGTTCCCCTTGCTCTTCTGGATCCATTCCAAGTCTGTCATCTCCTTCTTTCACCTTGCCGGCAAGCCCTGCACCCAAGCCAAAATCAGTAGTTGGTGTAGTTTTGCCAGTTACTCTGAATGTAACTACTCTCACCACTAGCAGCGTAGAAGCTGCTAAAGTAACACCAGCAGAGATAACCATTGCCACAACAGGTACTTCTCTACTGCCTTGGATGTCTACTTTCATGCCAAAAAGGAAGAAGATGGCCATCTCCCCAGATAAGTTTGACTTTGGAAAGTTAGTGCCGGTAAAAGCAAAGGCTCCGAAGAGGCCCAGAATCCTTTCCAAATTAGTTAAAGAGAAAGGGCAAAAATTTTTGGAAATGGCTAGGCCCCCACAAGACGCAACCCTTGAGGGTTTTGAGATGAGCAGCTATTCGATCTCCAGGCTGCCATGGACATTATGGTCCAAAAATTTGACAGAGAAAAGGAGATGAAAGATTACTACAAAGCTAGAACAAAATAGCTGACAGCAGTGATCAAAAGGTTCACTCTTCCTCCTAAAGCAGCAACTCCAGAGTCCTCAGTGGATGACTCAGTCATTCAAAGAGCAGAAAAGACTTATTTAAAGGGGAAAGTCCTGGAGGACTATATTGAAAGAATGCATACTCAGGGAGTCTCTTTGCTTATAGAAGTGGCAGAAAGGACAGGTAAAATGAAGAAAGTAAAAACACAGGTAGATGACTTCATCTCCCTCATTTCTCAAGAGATTGATAGCTTGGAGAAAGATTTCAACAGATGGAAAGAAATGAAAAATCTCAAAAAGAGCACCCTGATATCTATCGGTGTCATCTCCAACAAGGAATCCTATGTTGAGATCAAGGAGTTGATGGTCTTCAGAATCCAGGTACTCAAAGATTTAATCGATGATCTTAAAGCTTTCAAAGAAGCTAGTGAGAAGAGTGCCCTGAGCCTGCTAAATAAGTTAGAAGAGCTGCCATGCGACTTGACCTCTAAGGACCATCAGTTCCTTCCGACAGAGGAGATGATTCAGAATTTCAAGGAGATGATTCGAAAAAAATTTGAAGAAAAATCATTCTCAATGTCTTCGGTGGACAGCATTCTAGATGCTCAATTAACTTTGGAGAATCTAAAATCTAGGTTAACTGGGCATACTAAAGCCATCACATCATTGAAAGATGCACTGATCCGAGCAAGAATCGTCTCCAAGAACGCAGTTTCGCCAGACAACGTAAGAATTCAGGCATCTATCGCAATGTACGATACTCACCTGAAGAACCCTGGTGGCCCAAATTGAATCTCTCTCTCCTTCTTTCTTCTTTTATCCTTATGTACTTCTATTTTGTGCAAAGTGCATGCAGTTTTGAAAAATGTAATTACATGTAAATGTTCGGAAAAATATCTAAAACTAAAAGATGAGTCATCTTTGACCAAGATATTTTGTATTTTTTATTATTTTCTATTTTTGAGGATTTTCTCCCTATTTATAGTGGAGACCTCATTTGTAAATGATCTTGGAAAAATTAATAGAAAATACTTTGCTGAAATTGAATCAACTTTTGAGACTTTGTGCTCGAATTTTTAAATCATATTCTGTTGAATGAATGAGAAGCAGGTTATTTCAGACTTTGTGTTGAGATTGTCTGTGTTATTTAAGAAATAGTTCTTATGTCCTTTTTCCTGGTAATATCTTATTCATCTAATTTAATAAGCAAAGTGGGTGTGTTTATTTTATCTAAGGGTGTTTCTAGAGGGTAGAAGATAGACTTTGTGTTGCTTTTATATTTGAGATTCAGTTATCTTTTGTAGTTTCAGGTGAAGACTTTGTGCTTCACTTTATTCTACTGTTGTACTTGTTCTAGATCTGTGAAGAAGCTACGGAATATTTTGTGCTTGTGTGAGCATTCTTGTGACTTTGTTACTTCAGGTGATTTCTTGATCTCTGTTTAATACCATTCCTGAAAGAAGAGGAGTGTTGTTAGCGATAGACCAAGATTTTTCCTCTTTTGTTCCTTGTACATTACCTCTGAAAAAAGAGAGGTGGATGATGTTATGCCACCCCCATGTGTTATTTTCTACTTAATTATATATCCAGCACATAAGTATTTATAGGGAACCTCCCCTTGATGAGAGGAGAGATTTACTTCGTCTAGATCTGGTAAACCCATACTATTTGTGGTGTAAATCTCCCTATGCTGTGGTTGATATACCCATTTTGTCATCAGTTAGTTGATGACAAAATATTCACCCAACATCAGGGACAATAGAAAATGTATTGGCATTAATGACTAAAAGACTACCAAAACAAAACCTTTACTACTATTATTTATTAGATTCGATTTATGAGATGACTAAACACCTATCGTCCCCATAGATATGTCGATATTTTGTGTCTATTTTTTTTAAGAAGCTTTAATAAGTTTTACTCATCATTGTCAAAATTCGTATTTGAATTCAAATATTTGATTTCTTTTGGATGTCATAAATTTTTTGGATATTGACCTTAGATTATAGACTTAACATTGATTCTACCTATAGATGTAGGACATGGACGCTTATCACATTATGATTTAAAAATCATATTAAAACACTTATAAATACTAATGAGGGGGATCAGGAATATAAAATAGATCCCTTATAAATACATCATTACGTGTATTATACAAATTATGGTTTATAAATAAATTTTGTTGGTGTATTGAACCTAACAAACAAAGAACTCGATTTAAAAGTAGTTTAAAATCTAAGAATATAAAACTTCACTATAAAGTGTATTAAAATATATAAAAAGTTACTCTTATCATTGTCAAGGTTCAAGTAGGTATTTTTTTTTATGATTATCCTTTTGCCTTCGATATTCATTGTTATCATTTGAGACCAACATGTAGGAAAAGTCCTTGCCATTTGTGCATCTACTATTTACATGGAAATACCAATGATTTTAGTTTATAAAATGACAAAAGTTTGCATTAGAAAAGTGTGAGAATTTTCATGAAATGTATTGAGTTAGTCACGTATTATATTATGAGGATTTTCAACATTTTTTTTATACATAGCCACAAAACATCATATGTAACATTTTTAAGCCATTTGTTTTGATAGCAAGACTATTTTCGGAAGCATTTGACTTGGCCATTTCGAGACTATAAAAAGGGATACAAGAATTTTAAAATAAATATATTAAATTTTAGGAAACAAAGAGAGTTTTTGTATGAAAATATAAGAATCAATAAAAAGGAGAAAGGGAATATAGGATGGGTTTAAGAGATGAGTAAGCTTTACAATTTTTATATTAAACCATACATTTTTTTGTACATTTGTTAATAAAATTATGTCTTTTTTTAATTTATATGTAAGAATAAGTGTTTATATTGTAATATTTTGTTAGTCTTATTTTGGTGTAGGCCTATGGTTGAGTAGTAATTGGGATTGGATTCATTAATAAATCCATCTAATTATAATTAGTATTATGTTTTGATTTATACATTTTTTATCATTATTAAATTAAAGAGAAAGATATATTGACTATCGTTATGATAGATAAGCATTTCATTAATGTGATTTTATTTTTATATCTTAATATTATAGAGGTACCATGATGAGATGAGTTATTAAGTTGAGTTTGTTAGGTTGTTATCTAAGTCAATGTAGTAAGAACAATAACTTTAGTAGCGAACATTCAGAAGAAAGTATTGATCTTGACAATGGTATTGATCATGATAGACATCATATATAAAGTTGGATTATGTAGTGCATGAGACATATGGACACTTGAAATCTTATGATTGGATGGCCAAATATAAAATATATATATTTTCTTAAGTGTGGATAATAATATAGGATAATGAATATAGGAAATAAAATTAAAAATTACAAATAACTTATAATCACCAAATATGAATGTGACAAATTGAAAGGGCCATATAATCATCAAGTATATATGACTAGCAAAGAGGCAACCACAAGTCAGATAGTGGAAGCCACGAGGACAAACACTTAACAAGAAATATAAAAATGAGAAGGATGCATAATACAAAATTTATATATCCACTAATCAAAAAGAAGCTATGGTGGAAAGAGATCATATAAAAAATATTATTATAATATTAAGAGAGAATATCAAAAGGTAAAATTAGGGTGAAAAAATAAAAGGAAATGTAAATTGTGGTAAGAAAACACAATTTCCTAACAATAAGACATCAATGTAGATTGGAATGGAAATGGATACAAGGAGATCACACACAAGCTAACATGAAATAAAATAATATAACTATGGAAATAAAAAATAATCTACCATGCAAACTATAAAAAGGTAAAAAAAATATTAGAGGAAAGAATATCCACAAGGAATAGGAAGTCATAATAGCTTAAGAAACACCATATAGGAATTAAAGGGGGTGGTCAAAATTGGTTTTCATAGTTAATGATTGCAAGCACACTCATGAGAAAGGGGAAATTGTTTAACAGAATCATAAAATGAAAAATCCACTATGAAGAGGATTGAGATAAGAGATTGGGAAATCCATGAAGAGGGAGAAAAGAGAAACTATGACTAGAATCTATTTAAATTATAGAGGAGACCATAATTTTATAATAAACCACCTTAGTTGAAAGTAAAATTTATCATGGATGGTTCTCATTGTTAGAAAACGTTGTCGATGGATAAAGTGGTCGAAATGATCTCAGTTATAAAATTTTCACTATGTGTGAATAAGAAATCATTTTGGACCAAAACAATTGTTTGAATCTTTGTGCCCTTATTATTGTTTGATGGACTAAGTAGTAGGTGGATTCCTAAGTATCATATTATGGGCTCCATGCAAATGATTTGAGATTAGTGGGGGTAGATCAAGGTACAAAAAATATTTCATGACCAATTATTTTTTGTGATCATGCGAAGAGCAGTCAAATAGTCAACCAAGTGAGCCACTTGAATCAAGTGCATGTGCTCTAAGCTTAACCATCCTCTTTATTTCCATTTTAAATTAAAATGTGGTTAGTGAATAGTTAATTTGTGTTGTTTAAGGAATGCATTAATCATTATAATGTTGAAGACTACTATGATTATTATATTTTACTGCTTCTATAAAATGGATATTTGTATGTAGGAATGTCATTTATATCCTTTTATTTCTTATTTAAAGTAATGTTCTACTATAATACATGTATCGTGAAGAATAAATTAAATACATAATCACAATAAAGGTAGACATATAGAATAAAAACAACTTAAATATATATGTTATCCTTTCTTTACAAATGAATAATCTGGTAATGATAAATATGTGCATATGTAATAGGAGGTTTAACCCACCCATTCTTTTAATATACAAACTAGCTTATAATGGATTTTGGAATGGTCAATAATAATGAGGCCACTAGTATAATTTTAACCATCTCTAAAACCTCAGAGATACCACTAAATGAGTCAATCAATCCAAGGAAGGTTGTGTGTTTAAATGTTCAATAGATAATATACATTTAGTCACCTTGAGATGACTATGTGAACCAATGAGACTCGAATAAGGTTGTAGATACTAGATGTTGTTAAACCATTATAAACACTTAAGGGATCCACAATGAAATTTTTTGTTTATTTATCCAATGAAAATATTTTTAAGTTGAGCTACTAGAAAAAATCACCTTAATATCTCATCCCTTAACTCTTATGTGGCTGGTTATTTTCAGTCATTGAACAATATGAGGCCACATATCAATTATCAATTGGGTAGAACATAAAGTATTTTTTATGGAAAAAAATCTTACCTTTAATTGATTTTCATAGTAATCATTGAAGAGATGGATCTTCCCATTGAATTTATGTCATTCTTATCTTTTCTCTTTCTATAACGAATCTTTCTTTGTCTTGAAATAAATTCTTTTGGCCAAGTTTAACCCCCAATTAATAAAATGTTAGGTTTGTGCCGCATAGAAAAATACCATGACCACAAGGCATAGATTGATTGCTTCTTATTTTAGGGAATCCATGGAGTTCTTGATCCCACAGGGATTGTGATGGTGGCAAGTGTCACCATATCACTAGCTTGAGTTTATTTTCACCCTATGTAGTCTTTAAGCCTTATGCATCATGTGTTGATTGTTTCCTTATCTATAAAGTTCAATTAATTATGGAAATGGTTTCTTTAACTTATGCAATGGGAGTCATGTGAAAGTTTGAACACCTTATAAAATAGGGGATCATAGATATCTTGTGATGATCTCATGTGATAGTTATCTTAACATCACATTATGGCTTCACTTAGTTGTGAAAGTCTACATGGAGCTATTGTAGATATGTGGAAACATAGACTTTGAATAATTACTTTAGAACTTGTATAATATGGACAGTGGTCAAGTGAATTCCTTGTAGAGCTTAGTGCACAAAGCATCCCATATATATAAAAATTGACATATGGTTCTTCCTTGATTATGTAACACTAAACTATGGGGGACATATTTATTTTCAATCATGTGTGTATGTGTGTCCATGCATACATCATATATATGTTTGTGAGTTTACACACACACACACACACACACACACACACACACACACACACACACACACACACACACACACACACACACACACACACACATGTATGTATGTATGTATGTATGTATGTATGTATGTATGAATGTATGTATGTATATGTATACATACACATATACATGTATGCATATGTATATATGTATATACATTTTTGTATATTATGAATATACATATACATACATGTATTATGTATATGCATAATATACATACATATACACACAAATATATATACACACACATACATGTGTGTGTGTGTATTTGTGTGTATATGTATGCATATCTGTGTATATTATACATATACATATACATATACATATACATATACATATATATATATATATATATATATATATATATATATATATATATATATATATATATATATATATATATATATATATATATATATATATATATACATACATACATATATATACATACATATACATACATATATATACATACATATATATACATATATATATATATATATATATACATATATATACATACATATATATACATATATATATATATATATACATACATATGTATATATATATATATATATATATATATATATATATACATATATATATATATATACATATATATATATATATATATATATATATATATATATATATATATATATACATATATATATATGCATAATATACAAAAATACATATGCATACGTGTATGCATACATATACGTGTGTGTGTGTGTGTGTGTGTGTGTGTGTGTGTAATACACACACACACACACACACACACACTATATATATATATATATATATATATATATATATATTACACATGTATGCTAATAATAACAATGAAATTAATATATAAATTACACATGGGTAAGCATTATCACATAATTACATATCTCACAAAAATCCATAAAATAAATTACCAAAGGAATACAAACCATCAGAGATTCATGTCCATCACATATTCATGAGGTAGTGGTAAAGATCAATGGACATGCCATGTTCTACATCAAACACAATATCAGTCATATCATTAACAAACAAGATGGATATTTGAACTTGTGGAAAATAAACAAACATAACTAGAATAAAAATGATGGTTGTTGAATCAATGATGCAATCATACAGTTCTTCATATGGGGTATAACACAATAAATCAATTCCTTCTCCATCATGTGTAAAATTAATATACAAAGAGGAATATAATTTAAGCAATCATCCATCATACTTGGGTAATTGTAATCTCCAAGAAATAGTCCATCATTGTAATAAAATAATATTATGAAGCAAGCACCCACAATGGAAATTACAATAGTCCTTCATTTCATTAACCATCTAATTTGAATCAAATATATATCATAAATGATGAATTATAATATTAAAAAATAATGCATCATTACAATAACCATTTCCTAGAAACCATCCATAACACCTAGGGGAAATTACATAATCAACACAAAGGAGTTATTCATCATTACGGTAGTAAATATAATAGAGAAAACATTCACATGGATTAATTTTAATCAATAGTGTCATCTAGTAGTTTAGAGTGATTAGAACCATTTTAAAATATATTATTGTTGAATAATATGGTGTTGGTGAAGCCATTACTAAGGATGATGTTGTTTCTGAGTTAGGATGGAGGTGTTTTCTACTTTTAAAGTTCTTGTTATGATGTTTTTATCACTTTATAATTTTTTATATTTTTTGAAAGATACCTTGAAGGAATGAGTTAGGGTTCATCAATGTTCATTAGAATGGAAATGTCTAAATATGATAAATGTATGTTAAACTACCTCTAATCGACTAAGGCATCCCACACCATATTAATCAATGTCCACAAAGGAGTTTAGCTTTACATAGCAGTCTAATGTTTTTTATCTTATGCGATAGGAATGGTGGACTTATGTTTAATGACCTTGCCTTGAATATATTAAAACATATCCTATATCATATCCACATACCTTTGTGTCTGCATGCTAGTGAATGTGTTTTGGAAAATCTAATTTTTCCATGTATGGATATTATGAATGGAATTATATTTTGAGGTAAGATAATTTCAACACAATGTCCATCTGATTTTGTGTCAACATTTGACCATCCATGGCTACATTGTATTTATCTACCTTAGGTAAATGTGGTTTCAGTTCATTCCAAGTGTCTTGAATATGTTGTCTCTAATAAAGCATGATATGATTAATTTTTATGGCTTGATGCATAGTAGTGTCAATTAATTTATAATATTCTTTGATGAGTTCAAATATTATTTTTATTTAATTTTTTAATTGATGATCCTAAGATCAAATTTGTTACTATTTTTACATAGTAACCTAATATTTTGTGAGTCAAGAAAGTATATCTATGAGTTTTTCCCCTCTGACATACCCTAGTCACCTAAAACACTAACCAAAAGAAATAGATAAGTATCATCTATTATTTAATTTAACTTGGCTAGGCATTCCTACAAATATATGTTTTGTTCCCTAAATTAGAAATTTTATTGTTCTATCACAGTTAGCTTCTATACAATGAAATGTGAAAACACAACTCATTTCTACAATGTAAGTTGTGTCGCATCTAGTGGTGTCTCTTATATTATCTTAGATAGTGCTAAAGATGTCAAAACAACTATTGGAAGCATATATTGGTGTCAAATTTAAACAATAGGGGGTGTGAATGTCATCCCTCATAAAGGTGAAACTTATAACTCCTCTTATACCCCTCCTTAGGCTAATCCTAACCTTTGTAAAGTTCTTGAAGTCTATTTAGATTCATAAATTAGTTCCTTATTCCCTTCCTCTATCTATTACACAACTTTTCCTTGTGGCTCGATCATCTGAGTCTTTGATATGACTTCATCCTTTTTTATTATTTTATAGCTCCTTTACTTTGGCAGCTACCTATACCTATATCTTAACCTCTTTTCTAAATTTATCCTTCACTGAGTTTTTTAGCTTGTCTATTTTATTTTATAGCATCCTTCATTGTTTAATTTTTTATGGCCTTATTTTCCATTTCCTCCTACATGGGCATGTCTTATTTATTTTTATCTTTAGCTTCCTTGACTATTGTATCAACCTAATCTTTCATCCTATGATCTTGTACTATTCAAAAATCCTATTTATATTTGATATTTACATCATTGGATACCATCTCCGTATCTACCTTATTTTACGTTGCATCTTGTACCTCCTATTTTTTTTTCTTTCTTATTTTATTCAAATCTATCTTATTCTTTCTTCTTTTTATCTTCTCTTTTTTGGCCCTCATGATCTTAGAATTTTCATTTGTTTCATTTTCTCCATCAAATTACTTTCCAAACTTTTAAGTTTCATGTACTTGTTGTTATTCAATGTCAACCTGTGACAAAATTTGATCTAATTCGTGTTACATTGTAGTTTATTTTTGTGTAGCTTCTTGCATGGACTCACCAATTTGAGGAACCCATGGTGTAATAGAGGCATATGGAGACAATTATAGTGGAGAAGTTGAATGGGATGGATAAAGAAGTCAAAAATGTTATGGATAAGAAGTGGATTGTGAAACAACCACTTTGTGCTTATTTACCAACATATTTATATTAATAGACATGGGAACATAGTTTTATACTTGCACTTAGCTTGGTGAGTCTAAAAAACCAATTATTACTTTGTTTATTGCTCCAATGATAATTATTTATCTATAACATATTTCACCATGACAAATGTGTTGATGTTTTCAATGACTATATGATATATCTTTATATTTTAGTTAGTTCATAGTCTACATATTAGTGGTTATTGAGGACTTCCGTATTGTGTTATTACTTAATTTATCCCCATTTAGTGTTTTGTTGTCTATCATGTTTTCTCTACTATAGAGTATGATCTTTCATCCATTATGCCTCCTTATAAAATGGACTCATTTTGATCTTAATTATTGTTCTTATGTGACTATGTCAAAAATTATGGATTTAGTGCATGTAAATATATGTACCAATAGAATATATGTAACATTTTTTCCTAATTGGCATGTGCACATTGCCTTCTAAAATAAGAACTAATTCTCCTCATCTTAATCATATACATCATATCTAATGTATTATAATGTGGACTTGTACTCTTTTTCCTTTGTGACACCTAATTTTTGGTGGTTGTATTATGTTATAATATTCATCATGCACTTTTTGCTCAGCCAAAGATTTGTACTACAAGTCTTATTCTTCATTATTGGTGATGCTCTCAAATCTCTAGCTTTCATATTTATTATTATCAGTTACACTGATGACGTAGATGGTTCAAGTTGCACTTTTTTTTCATGTGTTTACCCTTGTTTTTTTTGTAATGGTTTCTCTATTCCATTGGGCATAGATATCAATGGTGGTAGGGATCGTGCAACTATAAAAATTTTCCTTTATTCCTCAACCTATTCATATAACATGGTGATGAAGATGGAGAGTGGTGTGACTAGAATTGTTGTGGGACTAAGGATTCAAATATTAATCCTTTTTCAAAGTTTTGTGACCATCATGAGTGGTCTTAGATACTAAAAAACATTTATGGGAAACCATGTGTGCGAGGTAATGAGTCCCTAAATTTCAATCCACCATTGTTGAGAAAACAAAGATAGGCATAATATTGTTTTTTTAATAGCCATGAAATATTCAAAAAAGTAGTGGTATGTTAGTAGTCAACATCAAGTGTAATAAGACCATCAATAAACTTTAATTAGGTAAAACAAATTATAAATACTATAAACTAGTATTGGAAGGTATGTGCCACATTTATAAGAACCTTCTCAATGTTGGTAATCAAATATTTTACAAAAACATAGATAGTTGAATTCCTCACCAAGTCAGATTATTTGATATGAAATATCTATAATGTTTTTGGTTACTTAGCACACACTTTTCGTCATTCACTAATACCTTTTGGTGATGCATTATGTGATAACCCAAATTATTACATTGTCCATTGAATCAATTAGAATGCCTATAGATGATTTTTTGTATTTATCCTTGATGTGTTAGTTAATAATAGGCCCCTTATTTTTGTATTACACTAAGGACTTCCATATTTCAAGAAGACATTCACCTATGGCATTGTTGTTTCATTGATATTTATGGTAATAACCTTTGATAAACATATGGCCCCTTCATTGTAATGACTCAAGGGAGTAATCATACTTCATCTACTTGTCCAATATTTGGGAGCTTGATCAGGCATTATATGTTTGGCCCTTGCATCCTATATAGTATGTCTATGGATCCTAGTTTTGATTCCACAACTTCTTCTTAAGATAAAAATGTGGTCTCATTTACATCAATGAAATAAAATGGGTCAAGATCATGGTATATGGTCTTCCTAAATGAATCCCTAATCCCTATAACATCCTTTTGTGAATTAATTAATGGGATAAATATTTGATATCTTTCCATTCTCTTTTTTTTGGAATAAAATATTGTGCACAAATAGCTCAAACAAGTCACTAAAAACTATATTACATAAAGTTTTTATTTACTCCATTTTTTGGAAATGTTTTATCCCTTCTATATCCTTGTATTTAGAGATTTTTATTTCTCGGTCTATTTTAATACTTCATAATAATTTTAATCAGTTATTTTCACATAATTATGCTTTTCAATTTAAATTCAATGAATTTTTGTGATGTGACCTTGGAATTTTGATGGATATATTCATTATTTCATTTGACAACATTTGGTGATGTGATGCTCCACCTTTTAACTTATAAATAATTTATTTTATTATGCCATACCTATGTCTGACATATCCATCTATTTTTAGAAGGATTCAATCTTTTAAGTGACTTGTATTTAAATATCTTAGTAGTTACTATTTGTTAAATATCCTCTATACCTTTTTTATCATTCCATTAATTAATTAATCTATGTCTCTTCACTACTCTGCTACTTATATTTCATGGTCTGTGACTTAAAATTTTTAGAAGATTTTTTGAATGTCTATGATATAGTGAGCACACTATACACTAAAAAAATAACCTTCAAATATACAAGATTTAAAAAAAATAAACCCCTAATTATATGGTGCTACTCAACACCCACTATATTTATCACATGAGATTCATAGAGATCAGTGGTAGTATGGCTTAAGCCTATAAACATTTACTCACCCCAAAAGTATGGTTCCTTGAAGATCCCTTAGCCAAAAATTTCCTTTTTTATAAAATTTGTGGATAACATATGGTCCACTCCACCAAATGCACAACATCTTAGATGTTCCTAAAATCTGATATCATATAACAACATTTTCTATTTTGGTAAAATTACTATGATAATAAGTTGTGATCATAAAATGCGTTATCATTCTTTGTATTTATTTCCTATGTCTAACTTTCTCTATATCTATTTTCTTATATGTGAGTTAAATCTTAAAATATTGATCAAAATTATTCCTAATCCCCTTGTTATACTAACAATGTAATTCATAGACTAGGAACTATGTACTCCATTAACATCACTACTTCCATTCTATAGACCAAATAGAAAGGTGTGAATCTTATCACACATTTATATTTTGTCTTGTATGCCCATATAATCATAATAATTTGATCTTACTAGTCATCTTTATTTACATTCCATATTTATGTAAGCATCTTCTCAAATAATTTATCGTATGCTTTTGCATTCCCATTGGATTAAGGATGATAATGCTTGTTCCTAGAGTGTGATATCATAAATTTATCAATCAGAGTCTTGATGGTATTATAAAAAATTATGTTCTTCTATCACTGACTATATTCACAATACATACAAACTGGGTAAAACTATTTTCATCAAAAAATATATCCATGTCTTTGGTAGTATAACTTGATGTTGAAGCAGGTTATACCCATATTATAATGTAATCTATCATAATGATTATATATCTGGCATGACTATGCTTTCTACATAGATTAATATGATATAAAAATAAAGTCCTCCATTATTAAAATAGATACACAAATAGAATTAGATTTAGAGGAATTTTATTACTTTATTTTAACCTTCCAACTCCTTGACAAGCATCATAGTGTCTCACAACTTTATGCACATATTTAAATTGAGTAGGCCACCGTAAACCACTTTGTAGTATCTCCTCATAGTATATTATCCTATGAAGTTTCGTGTTATGACTCCATGATGTGTTTCTTATAGAAACTATGCTCTCTCATGATCCAAGGTTAATTTGTACATCACATCATTCTTACCCATATTATAGTGATTCCTATTGATAATGCACAATGACATAACTCATGTGACTAATTGTTTTTTGTCTTTCTCAATATAATTCACAAGAAAAACTTTTTGTTCTATAAATTTGGCTATGTTTTTCATATTATCTTAGATCACATATATTTTGACTACATGAGCATCTAGTGACTCATCTTATAATTCTTGTAGTTCTTCACCATTCCTTATGAAACTAATATGGTCTATCTCCTCATTTCATCATTTTATCTTGACATTTATTTTAAACTATAATTCTTGAAATAATTTTAACCACATAAATATTCATCCTCCTAACATGGGATTATTCACCAAATATCATAGATATTGGTAGTTTGTAAGGAATGTAAATGGTTTAACCAAAAGATAATGTCTCAACTTGTATAGATAAAACACCATAGTAAAGTTTATTATTTTTTAGTATTATAATTCTTTTTATCCATTAAAATATTCCTACTTTCAAAATGAATCAGGTGATCCCAACCCCATCTCTATTTTGGGCCAACAAAGATCCTACTAGATTCATAAAACATCCACATGGACATTAAATTGATTACTCTAGTATGGAAATACCAATATCGGGGCCGTTACTAATATTTTATAAAAATATATTAATGTTTCTTAACATTCATTGGTCTACTCAAACCTTGTATATTTTCACAATAGTCTTTCCAATGCAGTGGATATATTTGCATACACTATAATAAACTTGTGATAATAGCCATTGTGCCCTAGGATAATTAATACTTAAGAAGATATTCTAAGAAGTGGAAGTCCCACAATGATTGTAATATTAGCTTGGTTAAATAGAATACAGTCATTGCATACTACATGTCTTAATAAAACACTAAAATGTGAAAAAATAAACACTTATTCAAATTTAGAGTTATGTTTAGATATTGACATCTTTATAAAATAAGTAAAAGCTTTAAATGTGATATTTGAACAAGGAAAACACAACCCAATCATCTAGATAAAATTATATAAATTCATATGGGAAGTCCTTGAATGTAGTCATTAGAGTTCTAGGAAAAAATAAGGGCATTTTTTTAGACCAAAAGACATTAGCCTATACACAAATGAACCCCATTTTATTATAAAAAATATATTTTTATAGTATTCTACTACGATTGGAATGTAATGATATCCATTGTTTCCATATGTGAATGAATATACTTCATGCCTTAAAACTAACTCTATAACTTTAACTGTGAAAGGAATAAAAAATGGGTCTTTAAAATAAGAAACATTCAGTGCCGTATAGTACCAATAGACTCTGATCTCTCTTGACTTATTGGTTTGCATCACCATCATACTACCCAATCTACTTTCTCTATTGGATAGATGATCCTTCATGCATCTAGTCAATTTAGGCCTTGAATTTGAGCTTCATATGTTCATTTATTATGTATGGATTCTTCTTTATAGGAAATTCACACTTTTTTAATTCAATGCGCATATCCCCTAGTGAGTGTTTTACATCTTTGACTTTCAGAAACGTTTTGGGGAATAAATATTGATAATCTTAGGGCAGGATCACCTTTGAAATTCATTTTTATGTCTAGTAGTCACCTATGGTCGTTAGCTTTGGTATAAGTTTTGTACCAGTGTTTTCCATGACTCTACATACTCTTTTTTGAATATCTTAATTTCCCCTTTTGGAAGATATTATCTCATTATCCTTTCCACTTCCTACTCCTGAATATTTAAATTTATTAGTTTCATATCCTTTTCAATTCTATTATGTTGTTGGTTTTATGTTTGTTTATATACCATTCAAGATCAAAGAATCATTTTACAAATATATCTTCTTCATTGTGAATGGAATTTACTTGATCTTCTTTATCAATAATCTTATCACAATATTTTAACAAAAATTCTTTTTTTAGGTTGTTGACCCTATAATTCTTGATATCTTTACTCAAGTCTCTGGCTTGTTTTTCCTTTGATATTTGATCTTGTGTGGTTATTATGTCAGGCTCCTATCCATGATATAAAAACATATTCAATTTTAATAGATATTTATGTATTATGGGATTCTCATCCACAAATACAATTTGTTTTTTCCTTAATTATTCTAGACTCATGGCACATTCGTCATCTTATTCATGTGTTCTTGGTGTATATACCATGCTCATATAAAATGTGTTAGAGTATATTAAAAGAAATGGAACTAATATTTTGGTTCTAAAACCTATGAAGATCATATCTCAAAACACCTATGAATGTGGAATTTAGGGCACTAACCTCCTTGGAATAATGGCCATCAATTAAAAATTGAATATGCTACATAGAGCCAAACTTGCTTCATTTTTAGGATTATTATTTTGAAATTACTTAAAATAGTGCCCTACCCACCATATCACATCAACACCTTTGAGTCCCTAGGTCAACACACTAACTCAAAGATCTACATTAGAAACATGGTGTTCTGACCTAGAAATGAATTGCACTAAATGTTTTGTTTCAAAGTACTAGGGCATTTGTAGGCCACTATAAAAATTCATACCAATTGTTTTTACCTCTTTGTCTCCTTATTCTCAATGTAGTAATTATGCATTTGAATTTATATTAATATAATACATAGCTTCCCTTGGTAAAATAGTATTAGGAGTGTGTTAGATGTAGTCTAGATCTGTCAGAGTCACTTGGTATAATAATTCCACTTATGATCTCCTAAGGGATCACATAGAAGAAGACTTACATTATTCCATGTGGAATTATGGGATTTAGTCTATAATTTGATAGTTCAGTATGAGAACTAATTTTTATGTTACAACCACAGAGCTAGTTTTGTCTATTGTGTAAATTTGGTAAATCCTCTGGTACACAGAGCTTGAGATTTTTTAATGTTCCTACTCTAAACCAAATGACTTCACCATAGGAGTCTGATAATGCATGATCCATATGAATGGTGTATATTCTAATTTAAACCTTGTTCAACGGTATGATGATGATATTTCCCCTAGAAGAGCCAATAATTTATTTTTTACTATATTGATGGTCATCTGATTATCATAGGACCATTTTTTCCCAATTAACCTAGCATAGTGTGTTTCATCGGTCTTCATATAAATGAATTTAAAGTCACCTCGTAGATTTAGATAATCAATTTTTGACTTCTATATATTATAACCTCCTAATGGCTTTTATCCTTCAATAATCTATGAGACTCATCATAACTAGGTTTTAGATAAGAAAAGGTCATCCAATGGCCTCCCATATGGACCGATGAGTCATATTAATTGTTCTCCTAAAATTTAAAATAATTTTTATAACTTTGTATCCCAAAAGTTTAATATCCTTTTACGAATTAACATCCCATAACATCATAGTTTTTGTGTAATATACTACCTTTTTGGTTTGGTGTTTCACTATTTTTACACAATCTAATATATTTTGAAATAATTTACAGATATTTTATGACATGTCCTCATTATGTAGAGTACCCACCTATTTATGTAGATCTATAAAACTTTTAGCTACGCTATCTTGTCATAGTATATGAAAAATATACCTATATATGTGCATCTAAAACTGAAACATATCCTTTAGAATCATTATAATTTTGTATATTATGTAGTAACTACACTACTTTAGACATAAGAGCCTTATATTTGACAGGGTTTAGATAATTATCTTGGTAAATCTACTCATTATAGGCTATTTTGGGATCTCCAAAGTGGAAATCGTTTCTCCATATGCTTTTGAGTAATATCTTGTAGATACACATGATATTTGGGTTACACATTTATCATATTCATATTGTGCATTGGTTTCTCCTTTATTTTTATTCTCTAGGACTACAAGATATTTGATATGGTGATGTGTTCTTTATTTATAGTATAGATTTCAAAATTTATGGATGATCATGGGGCTATTCCTAAAGTCTATCACTAAATTTTTTTAATACCTCATCCTTATTGATTATAATATTTTAAACATCGATGGGAAGGAGTGTGTCCCAAGTCCCATCTTGTGTATCATTATGATATTTATTTTATTCATTGTGTTTATGATTTATTATAATTTAAGTCCACATAATCATAATTTGAAGGATTAGTTAGAAGAGTTATAATTGGGCCTTTATCCATGGTATAAACATAAAGAAAAGGAATCTAGATATGCTCAATAGGATTACAGCTAAGCCTATCACTTCTTCTTAAAGGAAGAGATATAAATGAGGGTGGTCTCAAGTGACACTCATTGCATTAAAATGAGATTTTATATGACTAAATTTAAAATGGAGTAAATTGACTAATGGATTACTAGTATCCATTACAAGACCTCATAATGGATGATATATTGAAACATATAGATGCTTATCCAAATGAATTTACCTTGGAGTAATAAATATACATATTCATGTCAAAAAATAAAGGCTCGGTTAGTATGTTCATCTGAAGGAGAAACTTTAGAAACATTATTGAATATACTAGTTTTTAACTAGACTGAATTGTATCATCTCATAATGTATCAAGATGGAGTAGCTAGATGGATTACTCAATTAAATATTATGGAATAAATGAAAATATATAGGTAATCAGTTAGATTATGGCACCAAATCATATCATAGCCAATGTCATTGTGTGAACATGATGAAGCATGTTAGTCAAATAAACTCATATAGATAGGTCAATGTGTTCTAACCATCTTATCTATTTTACTTATTAAAATATAATTTCAAGGGTAAATAATATTTGGTAATTCATTAATCTAAAGTGTAATAATCATCTCATTGACCTCTATTTATTGAGTAGATCAGAACGAACTTGGGGGAAAATAGTTCTAGCCATTTTAAATGTATGGTAAGAAGACCTTCTTTTCTTATGAACTGATGCATCTAAATAGATCTATCTATAGATTATGCAAATAATTTTCATGACCTAGTTATTTGGATACATTCCATATTTCATTTCCTTTAATATCAAAATTTAATAATACTGAATTTGAAAATTAACCTGGGATAAATCATGGCATGATATTTTTGGTCGCTTAAAAGCTATGGATTATTTAGAAAGGATTTATTCAGCTTAATTTCATTATCTTACAAGGACTCCATAAATTAATATGATGAGAAACCATTTTTTTTAATCTTTGAGTATAATGTGATAAGCATTTAACAATAATAAGGTGATAGTTTTTATTATACTTTCCTATTGTGTTTAATGGACTTCCCATCTTTGCAAAGGGATATTTACGACTATAACATATTAAGATGAATGACTTTTGTTATACACTCTAAAATATAATAATATAGACTAATTTTTATTTAAATATGCATAAAATTAGTATGGTTATAGACTTAGAATGTTATTTGATTAATATGTGCAATTTGAGATACACTACATAATTTAGCTATCCATTCCTAACTAACCACAAAAGTTGAGGATAATAAATTAGTGAATATCTGGGTGGAGTAGCATATATTTCATGTTTAATTAATTGATAATAGTTGAAGAGTTGAGATAGTTAATATATGACATTAAAATATAATGTTGAATATGATTTGGGTATAATAATCTTTAGATAACAAGAGCATGATAGTTCATCTTATAATTAATGTGGTGTTTAGTTCAACTTAAGTGTCTATGAAATATGGAATTAATTCTATATTTTAATGGATAAAATCATTATTAATGTATTTAAAAGTGACCTAAAATTATGGAATAAATTAATTTGGATTTAAAATATTTATTTTTTGATGCATATATATGTGAAAACCACACACAAGAGATAAGGGGCATGTCCATGACACGTACATGAAAGAATACATATAAATATGTGAGGCAAAAAAGTAGGCTAAGGGGACAAAATACAAGGGACATGGGAACATGACACTAAGTCTGAGAAAAGGAACATATATAAGGACATGTTATAATGTCTGCATATGAAAAAGAGCACACAATTTTGGCTTAGATCCACATGGAATGACATGCTCAAATGTCCACATACAAAATCAAGATGCATACACTAGGACATGGGCACATGTCCAAATCATAAAAATAATTAAATGACAATGTCATATCCAAATTGCCTTGAGTAGATGTATAAGAAAAGAGATACAATCAAATCTAGACTAGTAAAAATAGAAATGAAAGTATACATATTTATGTGGTGCAAAATTGTATAAGATCAAAGATGTACATAAGATGAGTTTATAGTATTAATATTCAAGAAAAAATTGGAATAGTATAGGATTATCAATATCAATCTATAATTAATGTTGAATATGTGATATGGAGTAAACAAATATATAACCTATAAAATCAGAAATTATATGTATGATGTCCTCAATGGGCTAATATATCAATGTTGAATTAGTGTAGAGAACTACATTCTTGTAGTAATATGTGAACACTTGAAGGGAAGAATTTAAACATGTATGTGTGATAAATCCAACTAAACTAACATAGATATCGTATGTAGTATTCATTAAATAGAAATAATGTAAACATAGAAATATATACAATCTGAAATTTGTATTTTCTTAGCAATATTTGAATGTTTTTATATTTTTAAACGTGTGTGTGTGTGTGTGTGTGTGTGTGTGTGTGTGTGTGTGTGTGTGTGTGTGTGTGTGTGTGTGTGTGTGTGTGTGTGTGTGTGTGTGTGTGTGTGTGTGTGTGTGTTTTGTGTGTGTGTGTGTATTTTGTGTCTTTATAATATAAGATATGTACAAGCAACATGAAAATGAAACTATGTACAAGTAATAGGGAAACATACTAACCAATGAGTCTTGCAAGAGACTCAATATCAATGTGGCATGTATCGAGTAAAGGAAGAGTGACCACATGTCATGTGTAAGGAAGTATTTTGGATCTAGAAACTAGATGTACTGAATAATTTGTATCTTAAACAAACTATAGAGTGTAGTTATGAATTTATGGAGCTGATTGAATTAGCCCATGAATAATAGGGCTCTTGAGGACCCATCTAATAGAAGATTTTGTAATTGGCATGGATGTTTTATGTGGAGTGATTTAGGGAATTAATAACACTTATCTAGGTAGAAATGGGGTATTAAGAGGCTCTATATAATCCATAGCATGTCTCTAATGTAGATGTTTCTATAATAAAGGTCTCCCTGGGAGATTGTGTATACATGGAAATTTATATAAGTGGACCTCATTGGAACTAGTGGCTCAACTGATATATGATGTACATTAATAGAATATATGTTTAGAGGTGTTAATTGTGACTATTGTGTAATTAGATATGGAGTAGCAAAAGGATAGTCATATGGAAGGCCCTCAATTATAAAAACCTAATTATCATTTATATACTTAAGACATTTATGCATGATGGAAGGAATAGATCAAAGCTATTGTATGCAAGGCTGATCCAAAAACATTACAAATGTTCTTACACTAGGTCAAACTATAAACTGAGTAGCCTCATGTGATGGTCCAACCTATAATGGAAGTATGATCTCCCCATTGAATCTTTGGACATGGATACTAAAGCCATGAATAATTATATATATCAAATAAATATCCTGATTTGAATAACCCAAGTAATGTAGTAGTGTAATAATACACATATTGATGCTTGACCTATTGTCAAACATGCCACTTTGAATGGGATGATGAACAGTATAAGCTCATACAAAGAGTTATTATAAATTAGAGTCATCATCAATGATATCCTATTCTGGGAGATTACTAATAAGCCTAGATGTCACTATAGTATGATACTCACCAATGATATTATCTAGAGGGTGTGTATTCATTATATTATTATGATAAGATTTTGGTGGTGTTTGTTCTTGATAAGTATAATGAACACTTGAGGTGTCTATTATCTCATTGGCCATATGTTTTGGAAATGGATCATAAAATAGGTTTATTTATTTTTATTTAGTTGTTTATGATTTGGACACTTTTTATGGGTGCACACATCAATTATATTAGCATCTACCAAATATTAGATCGTGTGTCATAATTTGATGTATTTGTTCATAGTGAGGATAGGGGCCCTGTGATAATCACAAAATGCATTGGAATCAAAATTATTTGGAAGAGGCCTAGTCATATCAAACTCTTTCATGGGAGGGAGAGATATGACATTGCATTCCAAAAGTTGTTGTAGAATGTGAGCTGGTGGTTTAGGAAGATTCATAAAATGTCTCCATGGAGGAACTAATAAAACCACACAAGGATATAGATGTGAGCCTGCATTAACTATTGTATTTTTCCAATGATTTTTTTCATTGGGACTCACCTTATATGGGATCTTATTTATAATTTTATTAGTTAAATTTGATCTCGTTTTGTATTTTAACTTTCCCATGGAGAGAATCTTGACTTCATTTTCCTTCACTATATAGCATAGATCTATAAATGATAGAAAAGTTTTGAATAATATGCATTCATATAATTCTAGGAATAAAATTTTTATTGAATATGTCTTTGAGTTATCTAGCTACCATGGTATGAGTCATATTTTCTAATATGGTTTTATATCACAAGACATATTAAGTTATTGGCTCATTATATTTTTGATTTAGTTGAGAGACTTGAGCATAAGAAACTTTATAAGCAATGTTGATATAAAAATGTGTTAAAAACATATTTAAAAGTGGATTAAATTTTTAATGGAATGATTAGGGATACCATATAACCATTGTATTGCATATTAATTTAAACTATAATGGAAAAACATATTTAGGAGCCAATCATTAGACATGTAGTCTAAACATATTGTATCAAAAAATCTATGGATGATGCATTGGGTCACCCTTACCTTAACCAAAATTAATCTTGGGTGCCATAAATTTAGATGTAAAAGGATTTACCACTATATCCTATGCCAATGGTGTATGTAGGAGAACATGAGAGTCCAAGGCATGAGATGGTTCTATTGGCACCCTACTCAAGATGTAACACATTGGCCTATAGAGAATTGATCTCATGCATAAGGGATTTCAAATATGGAGAGGATGATCATGTAAAAGTCATAGGATATGTTTTCACTAGTGATATTTGCATAATTATAATGGGTTGTTGTATAGTTTGAGTTGCACAGATAGTAAATGTAATAATATTAGCATTTGTGGGGTTAGAGGATTGACAATGTGATGTGTTCTTTATTTCTAGTATAGCTTGTAAAATTTATGCATGACCATGGGGTTTTTCCTAAATTCTATTTCTAAAAATTGATAATACCTCATGTTTATTGATTATAATATTTTAAACATCAAGGGGAGGAGTGTGTCCCAAGTCTCATCTTGTGTATCATTATGATATTAATTAGATTGCTCATGTTTCGATGCATTATCATTGATGTCCATATAATCATAATTTGAAGTATCAAGTAGAGGATTTTTAACTAGTCCTTTTTCCATGGTATAAACTTGAACAAAATGAATTTGGGTATGCTCAATAGGATTATAACTAATCCTAACACTTCTTATTAAAGGAAGAGATATAAATTTTGTAGATGGCATATAGTAAAAAAAATGAAAGAGTGCCTCTAAATTAGAATATTTTAAATCTAAAAAACCTAACATAGCTAATGGAAACAAGAAAAAGAAGGGTACAAACCATAGTATCATCTATGGAAAGGGTTTGAGAGCTATTCAAATTAATTTAGGATCACCAAATGATTTATATTTTTTAGGATTATGGAATGTAACCCTAAGTTGATAAATAACTAAGTAATAAGTATGGGAATAACATTTTATGATATCAATAGACACTAATTTTCATAATAATTTATTTATTTTAATATTATATAAATAATAATTAATACGAAAAGGTGTAATTAGCTATAACATATGACTGAGATAGGCAAGGGGTGAGTTGGGAAGTGATGCAAGAGTAGGGTAGAGTATCATCAATGGATAATAGGTTTCAAAACACTATTTAGACAATAGCATGATCATCTTTACCAGTAGTGTACTACACTATAGACCTCATGTGTAATGTTAATGACCTTATGTACGTTAAGTAATGAAAATCTTGGTAAACCTTTACTCTAATTTTAGAATCCTTTACTTGTATGACCAAGACTAAGATCTTCATTTATTTTATGTTTTGACTAATTTAACTATGAAACACTAAGAGTAAATACTTGATAGGGTTTTGATGAACATAAATGAAAGGAGACAGACATCAATAGGGTAAGATAGGCTTGACCTCAACATCCCATGTGTTAATAATGAATACATACCAATAACTCGAAAAGGGATCAAGTTCTATGTGGTTCTCCCAATCTAAGTGCTAGTGAACATGAGAGTGATGTTATTATCCCTGAGTATGAATGCGAGTTTAAATTCTTTAAGTGTGAATGAGACTAAAACAAAGATTAAACCTAAGCTATGGGTTATTATATATGATATATGCATAAATAGGGTCAAATATTCATAAATAACCTTAATTTACTAGTAGGTCATTACACTATCTACTAATGGGGAGGCACTATTATCTAGGTGGCTGACACATGTGAAAAAAGATCAAGAATGCTTAGGTGATGTCTTAATGCAACAACTCTTGGTATTTTTGGGCATAGGCTAGAAGAATATAAAATCTATAAAAGCATCAAAACATGACCTAAGATAGGTATAGGGATAGTTTAAGGAAAGGTTGGTCTCAAGTGACACTCATTACATTAAAATGACATTTTATATGACTAAATTTAGGATGGAGTAAATTGACTAATGGATGACAAATATCCATTACAATACCTCATAATAGATGTTATATTGAAACATATAGATGCTTATCCAAATTAATTTACCTTGGAATAATGCCTATACATATTCATGGCAAGAAATAAAAGCTCTATCAATATGTTTATCTAAATGATAAAATTTGGCAGAATTTTTTAATATAATCATTTTTAACTAGACTGAATTGTATCAGTGCATAATGTAACAAGCTGGAGTATTAATATGGAGTACTCAATTTCATCCTATAGACTAGATGAAAACTCTGTGTCGGAAAATGAGTCGATCATGGAACCAAATAATCTCATAGCCAATGCCATTTTTTTAATGTGATGAAGCATGTTGGTCAAATAAAATCAGATAGACAAGTGAATGTGTTCTACCTCTCTTATCTATTTTACTTGTTAAAATATATGCTCAAGGGAAAATATTTTTTATTAATTGATTAATATAAATTGTAATAATCATTTTGAGTTTTCAATCAATATCATTGACCTCTATTTATTGAGTAGATGAAAACTAGCTTGGGATAAAATAGTTCTAGATAATTTAAATGCTTGGTAAGAAGACCTTCTTTCCTTATGACTAGATAAATCTAAATAGATCTATCTATATATTATGCAAAGAATTTTCATGCCTTAATTATTTGGATATATTCCATAATTCATTTCCTTTAATAGCATACTTTAATGATATTGAATTTAAAAATTAAACTTGGATAAATAATGACATGATATTCTTGGTTACTTGAAAGATATGGATTATTCATAAAATATCTATTTAGCTTGATTTCATTATCTTACTAGGACTCTATAAAGTGATATGGTCGCAACCCCTTTTTTCTAATCTTTGAGTATAATGTGATAAACATTTAATAATAATAAGGTGATAGTTCTTATTATAATTTCTTGTTGTGTCTAATGGACTTCACATCTTTGAAAATGGATATTTACAACTATAACATATTGAAATGATTGACTTTGGTTCTAAAGTATACATTATTTAGCTATCCATTCCTAACTAACCATAGAAGTTGAGGATAACAAATTAATGAATATCTTAGTTCAGTATCATTTATTTCATGTCGAATTAATTGATAATAGTTTAAGAGTTGAGATAGTTATTATATTATATTGAAATATAATGTTGAATATGATTTGGTTATAATATTCTTTAGATAATAATAGCATGATAGTTCATCTTATAATTAATGCAGTGTTTAATTCAACTTAATTGTCTATGAAATCTAGAATTAATTATATCTTTTAATGGATAAAATCATTATTAATGTATATAACAGTGACCTAAAATGATGGATTAAATTAGTTTAGATTCAAAATATTTAATTTATCCATGCATATAGATCTGTGAAAGCAATAAGCAAGAGATAAGAGTCATGGCCATGATGCATACATGAAAGCATACATACAAACACATGAGGAACACAAAGTAGGCCAAAGGAACACAATATAAGGGACATGGGAACATGTCACTAAGTTTGAGAAAACGAACACATACAAGGACATGTTTGAATGTCTACATATACAAAAGAGCACATAGGTTTGGCTTAGATCCATAGGGAAAGACATGTTCAAATATAAACATAAAAAATAAAGATGCATACACAAGGACATGGGTACATGTCCAAATCATAGAAAAAAATTAAAGGACAATGGCATATTCAAATTCCCTTAAGCAGATATATAAGAAAAGAGACACAATCAAATCTAGACTAGTAAAGCTAGAGATGAAAGTATTTATAATCATGTGGTATAAATTTATATAAGAGAAAAGATGTACATAATTTGAGTTTATAGTAGTAGTATTAGACAAAAAATTAGTATGCAATAGGATGATCAATATCAATCTATAATCAATGGTAAATCTTTGATATGGAATATATAAATATATAACCTAACAAATCATAAGTTGTGTGTATGATGTTCTCAATGGGATAATATATCAATGTTGAATTGGTGTATGTGTGTAAGTACACCTAATGGGTGTATAGTAACAAATCTAGATCTATGTAAAGGACTAAATTATTTTTGTAATTTATGAGTATTTGAAGGGAACAAGTGAAGAATGTATGTGTAATAAAACCAACTACACTAATGTAGATAGCATATGTAGTACTTGGTAAATAGAAAGAATGTAAACATAGAAATATATACAATCTAAAATTTCTATTTTCTGATCAATATTTGAATGTTTTTATATTTTTAAACATTTTTAAAAAAAAAAAAAAAAAAAATTAATATAAGTTATGTACAAATGACATGGAAATGGAACTATGTACAATTAAATTTGAAGAATGAAACCATGTGCAAGGAACATGGAAACATACTAACCAATGAGTCTTGAAAGAGACTCAATATCAAGGTGGCATATATCAAGTAAAGGAAGAGTTATCACACGTGATTTGAAAGGAAGTATTTTGGATTTAGGAATTGGATGTACTAAATAATTTGTATCTAAAACTGACTACATAGTGTATCTATGAATTTGTGGAGCTAACTGAACTAGCTTATGAACTATGAGGCTCTTGTGGACCCATCTAGTAGAAGTTGTTTTAGTTTACATGGAATCTCTATGTGGAGTACTTTGGGGACTTAATAACACTTATTTGGGTTGGAATGGTATAGAGAAAGGATCTTTATAATTGACAACATATATCTAATGTAGGGGTATCCATAATAAATGTCTCCATGGGAGAGAGTGTATACATGGTAATGTTATATAAGTAGAAATCATTGGATATAATGGCTCAATTGATATGTAAGGTGTGCTAATATAATATGTTTTTGGAGGTGTTAATGGTGACTATTATGTAATTGTTTGTGGAGTAGGTAAATGATACTCATATAATGTGCCCTCAACTATAACAACCTAAATAACATGTATATACTTAAGACATTTATTTATGGTAGAGGGAATATATCAAAATTGTTTTATCCAATAACTACTTTAAAACATATCAAAGGATCTAGTAATACATACAACTATAAACCTAGTGGCCTCATGTGCGGGCCCAACTTATAATGGAAGTATGATCTCCCTATTAAAGCTTCAAACATCGACTCTAAATCTATTAATAACTATATATGTCACATAAATATCCTGATTTGAATAACCCAAGTGATGTATAAGTGTAATAGTACACATATTGATGATTGACCTATTTTTAACCATGCCACTTTGAATGTGATGAAGATCAATGTAAGCTCATACGAAGAGTGGGTATAAATCTGAGTCATTTTCAATGATCTATTCTATAAATGTAATAATAGTCCTAGATAGAACTCTAATATGATACACACCAATGATATTATGTAGAGAATGTGTGGTAATTATATGAGTATCATAAGATGATGGTGGTGGATGTGTTTGATAAGTATAATGAACCCCTCAGGCATTTATTGTCTTATTGGCATATATTTTGGAAATGTATCATAAAATATATTTAATGATTTTGCTTCAGTTGGTTTTGATTTGGGTGTTTTTTTAGTGGTGCTCACATAAATTATATTAACATCTATCAAATATTGGATCTTATGTCATAATTTGATGTATTTATTCATAGTATAGTTGAGGGTCCTATGATAATCACAAATGCATTGGAATCATAATTATTTGGAAGAGGCCTAGTCATATCAAAATCTTTGATGGGAGGGAAAGATCTGACATTGCATTCCAAAAGTTGTTGGAAAATGTGAGGTGGTGAATCAAGAAGAATCATACAAGGTCTCGATGGAGGAAAAAATAAAACCATATAAGGAACTGGTTGTGATGTTGCATTAACTTTTATGATTTTCCCATTTTTGTTTTCAATTGGTCTCACCTTATATGGGAGCTTATTTAAACTATTAATAGTGTAATTTGATCTAGTTGTGTACTTTAACTTGCCCATGGAGAGAATCTTGACTTCATGTTCTTTAACTATATGGCATAGATCTATAAATGATGGAAACTTTTTGAGTAATATAGATTCATGTAATGGCCATAATAAAATTTTGATTGAATATGTCTTGGAGCTCTCTATCTGCCATGTAACTAGTCATATTTACAAATATGGTTTTATATCACAAGATATATTAATCTATTGGCTTATTAAATTTTTATTTAGTTGATTGACTTGAGGATAGGAAAATTTATTGGTTTTGTTGATAAAAATTGTTCTAAAAACATATTTTCAAGTGGATTAAATGTTGTAATTTACTTATTAGGGAGATCATACAACCATTGTAATGCATAGTTTTTTAAACTGTAAGGGAAAAACATAGCTAGGATTTAATCATTAGACACATGGTCTAAATGTGTTGCATTATAAGTGCATATATGATGCTCTATGTCACCCTCACCTTCACATAGAGTAAGCTTAGATACCACAAATTTGGATGGCAAAGTAGTTTTCTCTATATCCTATGCTAATGAGGTATGTAGGAGAACATGCGAGTCTAAGGCATTATATGGTTCTAGTGGCACCCTCCTCAAGATGTAACAACTTAGCCTATAAATAATATATCTCATGTATAATGGATTGTAAATATGGAGAGGATGAATTTGTACTAGCCATAGGAGGTGTTTCTAATAGTGAGAGTTACCTAATTATAGCAAGTTTTTGTAGAGTGTGAGTTATGCACATAGTACGTAAAATAATATTAACATTTATGGGGTTAGATGATTGACCAAGTGATGTGTTTTTTATTTCCTATATATCTTATAAAATCATTGCATGATCATGGGTATATTCCTGAATTTTATCTTTGAAACATTGTAATACCTCATCCTTATTGATTATAATATTTTAAACATCAAGGGGGGAGTGTGTCCTAAGTCCCATCTTGTCTATCATTATGATATTGATTATATTTCTGATGCTCTAATGTATTATCATTGAAGTCCACATAATCATAATTTGAAGAATAAATTATAGGAGTTGTAATTTCTCCTTTATCCATGGTATTAACTCAAACAAAAGTAATTTTGGTATGATCAATAGGATTACAAGTAATCCTAGAACTTCTTCTTAGAGGAAGAGATATAAATTTTTTAGATTGCATATTGTAAATAAAAATAAAGAGCGCCTCTAAATTAGAATATTTAAAATTAAAAAACCCTATCATAACAAATTTAAACAAGAAAAATAAGATACAGACCCTAGTAGCATCTATGGCTAGGGTTTGGGCACTATTCTAAGTAAGTCAGGTTCACCAAATCATTTATATTTTTAGGATTATGGAATGTAATCCTAAGTTGATAAAGAAATAAGTAATAGATCTAGGAATAAAATTTATAGTATCAATAGCCACTAATTTTTATAATAATTAATTTATTTAAATATTCTATAAATAACACTGAATTAGAAAAGGTGTACTTGGCTAGAATATATGACTAAGATAGGCAAGGGGTGAGATGGGAAGTGAGGTCAGAGTAGGGTAGACTATCATCTATGGATAACATGTGTCAGAACACTCTTTATATAATAGCATGATCATTTTTTATAGTAGTACATTGCCTTGTCGACTTCATCTAGAGTGTAAATGCCCCTATGAAGGTGAAGTAGTGAAAATCTTTGTAGGCCTTCACTCTATTTTGGGAAACATGTGCATATATTACCAAGGCTTAGATCATTATCGATTCTATGTTTTGATTAATTTCATTATGAAACACTAAGCCTCCATTCTTGCTAGGGTTTTGATGAACACAAGTGGAAGGAGAGTGACATTAGTAAGATAGGTTAGGCATGACCTCAACACCCCATGTGTTGACAATGACTATATGCCAACACCTAAAAAGGGGATCCAACTAGATATGTAGTTTTCCAAATCTAAGTGCTAGTCAAAGTTAGAGTGATGTTATTATGCTTGAGTATGAATGCTAATTTAAATGTTTTGAGTATGATTGATGCTAGAAACAAGAGTAAAATTGAGCTATGTGTTTTTTTAGATGGATGTATTCATAAATATGGTTAAATAGGCATCAATAACCTTAACTTTCACAAATTTCTAAGATTTTTTAAATGAGAATTTCCATCTATGTGATAAATGAATGAGAATGGTCTTTATATAGTGTTATGATGTTTAGAGAGACATGAAATGCATCTATGTTGACCCTATGATGCTTCAGAAAGTGGAATGATATCTTTTAGGTATAAGGGAAGCTAAGGGTCAATAGTGCTTCCCCTTTGCCAATAGGTAATTACACTATATACTAATGGGGAAGCACTATTGTCTAGGTGGATGACACATGTGAAAAAGGATCGGGAATGCCTAGGTGATGTCTCAGTGCAATGCTTGGTATATCTGGGCATAGGCTAGAAGCACATAAAACCTATAAGAGGATCGAAACAGGCCCTAAGATAGGTTTAGTTCTAACCTAAGGATAGAGTGCTCTCAAGTGACACTCATTACATTAAAATGACATTTTATATGACTATATTTAGCATGGAGTAAATTGACTAATGGATGATAAGTATCCATTACAAGACCTCATAATGGATGCTTTATTGAAACATATATATGTTTATCCAAATTAATCTACATTTCAATAGTGCCTACACACATTCATGGTAAAAAATAAAGGCTCGGTAAATATTTTTAGCTAAAGGAAAAACATTGGAAACATTTTTAAATGTACTAGTTTTTAACGAGACCAAATTATATCAGTTCATAATGTATCAGGATGGAGTACCAAGATGGATTTCTCAATTTCACCTTATGGACTAGATAAAAATCTATGTGGGTGATTAGGTGGATCATGGCACCAAATCATCTCACAGTTGATGTCATTGTGTGAACGTGATGAAGTACACTGTTCAAATAAACTCAGATAGATAGGTGAATGTGTTATAACTCTCTTATCTATTTTACTTGTAAAAATATAGTCTCAAGGGAAAATAAAATTTTGTAATTGAATAATCATAATTTTAATAATAATATTGAGTTTTCAATGAATATAATTGACCTTTATTTATTGAGCAGATGAAAACTAGCTTGGGGGAAAATAACTTTAACTAGTTTAAATGCTTGGTAAGAAGACCTTCTTTCCTTGTGCCCTGATGCATCTAAATGGATTTATATATAGATTATGCAAAGAATTTTCATGACCTAATTATTTGGATATATTTCATATTTCATTTCCTTTAATACCATAATTTAATGATACGAAATTTGAAATTTAACCTTGGATAAATCATGGCATGATATTGTTGGTCACTTGAAAGATATGGATTATTCATAAAGGGTTTATTCATCATGATTTCATTAGATTACTAGGACTCCATAAAGTAATATGGTGACAACCCCTTTTTTATAATCTTCAAGTATAATGTGATAATCATTTAACAATAATAAGGTGACAGTTCTTATTATATTTTCTTGTTGTGTCTAATGGAATTCCCATCTTTGCAAAAAGATATTTATGACTATAACATATTGAAATGAATGACATTGGTTCTACATTATAAAATTTAATAATGTCTATTGTTATTTATTTAAATATTCATAAAATTACTATGGTTATTTACTTATAGTTTTATTCCTAACTAATTATAGATGTTGGGCATAATAAAGTAATGAATATCTCAGTGTAGTAACATTTATTTCATGTTGAATTAATTGAGAATAGTTTAACAGTTGAGATAGTTAATATATGACATTAAAATATAATTTTGAATATCATTTGGGTATAATAAGTTTTGAATAACAAGAGCATGATAGTTCATGATATAATTAATGTGATGTTTAGTTCAACTTGCGTGTTTATGAAAACTAGAATTAATTTTATTTTTTAATGGATAAAATAATTATTAATGTATTTAGGAGTGTCCTAAAATAATGGAAAGAATTAATTTGTATTGAATATATTTAATTTTTCCATGCATATTCTACACTACTCAATTAAAAGCAAAGCATCTACCCACAGACTACCGATGTCTACCCACAAACTGCTAGTAGATGCTCATAAACTACCAATGGATGCTAACAGGCTACCTAAGGGCAAACATTGGTAGACTACCTTTAGGCAAATGTTCATAGACCATTGGCATCTTTCTACAAGTATTTTGTTGGCATCCAGCCATAGGCAGCATGTCGGTATCCATCAATAGATTGTCGATGTCTACCCAAAGGTAGCCTGGTAGCATCTACCTATAGATAGCCTACTGACATCCACCCATAAACTACCAACATCTATTCATAGGTAGCCTATCGACATCCACCTGTAGCCTACTAGAAACTATAAAAAATAATAATAAATTATATTATAATTAAATCATTGCATACCTTGCTACAAACTATTAATTTTTGAAGCCCTCCTGAGACCTTAAATACAAACCAACAAAAAAATCTTCAAGTCACATGACGGTATATGGTGAATTCTTTAGGATTGGATTTTGAGGTACCAGTAAATTACAATTATGTGAGTAAATTTATATTCGATTATAGGTTAACCTCTCCTCAAAATTAACTTTGACTTCAAACATTTAGGTGATCCCATCCTGTTAGCTGCTCCATAAAAATCATCAAATGCCAACTTCAAAAAATGGATTTTTCATAGATTAATGAATATTCAGCACTAAAAAACCATGGTATGAGTATATTCTATTATACTATGACTAATGTAGATTAAATGTTTTGGTACTATTATGTGAAGGTTTCTTCTAAATTTTTGTGTTATTTGTTGAATATTATAAATGCCTTAGGACTTTCTCTATTGATTCTGATATAAAATTAGGGTATGTTAAGATGATTCATGTTTTATAAAATAAACTACATGTTTAAAAATTAGAATGTTTTCATGTATTACTCTTGAGCATTCTCATTGTGATAGATTATGAATTAGGTGTGGTCTTTATTTTTTTATAAATCAAAATGAATCACTTATACCTAGTTACAAGTAGAGGTAGACCTAAGAAATCTAGGACTTTGGTATACATTTAATAATGAAATTTACATGAATTAATTTATTCTCCCAATTCTCCATGTCTCTCTACTGCAATGATGAAACCTTTGGATGAATTGTTTATGATTATTAATATGGTTGTCTTCCTTTAGTTCAAGATTGATTATAATCTAATAAAAATGTTACATTTTCAATTCAATAATTTATACTAAGGATGATGGATTGATCTATACAATACATTACTATATGAAATAACAACTATGAAACGTACATATCGAACCTTTGTTCTTCCTCAAGGTGTGGTTCTAAATTGTGAAGTTCATGAAGTGTTTTTATGAGACTAAGTTTTTATTCACTCCATTCTTATCTTTCCAAATTTTATATTTGTAAGTGAAGTATGTAAGCCCCTATAATATAAGATTCCCTTCTTGTAAAAAGAAAATGCGAAACTACTTGTATAGTCTACTATGTATGTTTAATATTAAATACAACCCTTTACATTAAATTTATTATATGTATATATACACGCATGTATGTGTAACATTTGAATTCCATGATTGAATGTTAATAAAAAGCTAAAACTAAAACTAATTAACAAAGTGATCAAAATTTAATAAATAAGATTAAATAATTGACCAAGAGTAATCATATGTAGATTTCAAATAATAAGCATTGGTTTTCAAGGCATAAATGTCCATCTTAGTTATAAATCACTTTATCATTGTAAAGTGTCATTTTAACTAGTGATAATTTAAATAGAAATGATTGAGCATCTCAAAAATAAGAAAGTTTTCTTCAATGTTTACTCTATAATCTTTAAGTATTTAAAAATTATGAAATCCATCTCCATTGTTTAATCCTTAGGCTTCAATATGAATTTTAAGTACTATTTTTTTATTTTATTAGGGCTTGGTTTTGGACTAATTTATTAATACGAGACTATGTTTCTTAAAACATTTTTTCACTTAAGAATGAAACTATATATTTATATATACCTAAGACCCCTATCTACCATCTTCATTTATCTTTACTTTGTAATTTGTATTATATTTGTGACTATCATAATGATATTAACTATGTTAAGAGACAATTATAGACAATCTTAGTTCATAATATTACTCATAGATTTATCAAAACAATTATCATAAACCTTGAATCATTTCTTTTCAATAAATAATAATAATATTTGATACACGTCATTTTTATGCATGCACCCAAATATTATGATCAAATAAAATTGTGTGTTTATTTATTGAAAATCATGCAATGGAAATAGGTTATACTATTAAATCATTATAACTTATATTTACTTTTTTTACTCATTATGTTTACTTTTTACTAGAATTGACACTTAAATATGTATGCCAATGACTGATAGGTACCAATATTTATAGATTTTTTTTTTAATACAAATGTCAAACTATTTAAGAATAGTTTAATGTTTTTTAAAACATATTTATATATCAAGTAACTTGAAAGCCAATTATAAATATATAAATGCACGAAAAAAATAGATGCTTAAAACATAAAGAGTAAGTAGTGAAGACGGATTTCCTATTTTAAATATCTAAAGTGTAAAGAATAAAGAGTAAAGAAGGATTTCAAATTTTTATAATATTCAATCAATTCTCTTTATATCATCATATCCTTATTATTATCTTGATAATAATAAAATAATTTATTATTAATATGACATTTTATGCCTATTATAATTATCATTACAATTAATTATATTAAAACATTTAAAAAATAGAAAAACACTTTACACCTCTTACATTTTCAATTAAAATAATAATAAAAATTACAAGTGTAAAGTGCCTTAGATTGATATATTATTATCAAAACAATAGAGATGATTTGAAGAAAATTGATTGAATATATAGAAAGCCTCTTCACCGTTGTTTACTCTTCACTATCTTGGCATCTGCTTTTCTCCTGCAGGTGTCACTTCGTAGTTCGAATTAGAAATGTGTTCGAGAAAGCACTGAACTCTTCCGTAAATAAATTGGCATTTTTAATACAAAGTGACCTATTTCTTATCTTATGCTTTTCTGATTTTGCGAGAATAGTTGTGAGAAAATGACAACAATGACATTAGAGTTATACGAAGCAGCTGAGTCGGGTAACGTTGCAGCATTGGAGGAGCTGCAAGAGAGTAAAATTGACGTTCTCGTGCAGGTTTTCCCTGGAGGAAACACTGCTCTTCATATATCTGCCTATCACGGTCATCAATCGTTCGTGGAAAAGCTTCTTCAACTCATCAATGCAAAATCAGACGTAGAAGCTAGAAATGAAGAACAAAAGCATAGATTCCTGAGAGCTAAAAATAACGAGGACAATAACGCTCTGCACGAGACGGTGAGAGCGGAGACCATGGCAATATCGTGGAAGAGTTAATTAAAGCTGACCAAGATCTCGCACGCATTCGCAATCGCAAGGGTGAGTCGCCTCTCTTCACAGCATCTGCCAATGGCCATCTCAACGCAGTGCAAAACTTATTGCAACTTGGCGATCCTCTCTACGCCAGGTTCGACGGCCAGACATGTTTGCACCATGCCTTGTAATACGAACACTATGGTAATTATATGCAAACGCAATTTCATAAGCAGTTCGCGTGTTTTCTTTCAATATTTGTAATTAGTTTAAAGACTTCCCTCGCTATGCTAAAGACCATGCATTGTTGCCTGTATTCTTTAGTGCAGAAGTGGCTGCGGCACTGCTAAACAAAACTCCGAGCTCAGGAAACAGGAAGATTACTTTTGGGGGAACACGCCGCTGCATATCGCTGAGTTTGGTGGCTGTCCGGAGAATGTTATTAAAAAGCTGTTGGAACGTGATCCTGATAACTGTTATAAAAAGGACCAAATCAAGCAACAGACCGCACGTCACGTAGCAGCAGAGCATGGACATGTCGCTGTTGTGAAATGCATACTCATGTTTGCAAGAAGTTGTGTTGAAATAACAGATAAAGACGGCAGAACTGCCCTCCACTACGCTGTAGAAAAGGGTCATGTGGGTGTTGTGAGAGCACTAATCCCATCCATGGAGAGGCTACTCAACATGGTTGACAATAACGGTGACACTGCGGTCGACATACTGCTCCACAACTTCGATAGAGTAGAGCAGCCCATTCGATACTATAGTGTGAGTAAACCATTGATGTTCTTCAATTGTTTAAATTGTTTGGAAAACAGTATTAAAGGACTTTGACGTTGGTGCAGATTCGGAGATTACTGCGCCGTAACAGGGCTAAAGTGGAAGTGGAGACGGCAAACAAGAGAAAAGAAACAAAGCCATTTCGATATGGAGAGGGTGATTCCACAAACATCAACAATCTTTTAGTGTGCGCCAAATTGATTGCAACCGTCACATTTCAAGCAGCGTTTACCTTGCCTGGAGGAACTCAAACCGTGGAGGGTGGTAAGAATATAATATTCTCGCCACAATTTCCTCTTGGTAAGAAAAGAGTGTCGGTCTCCTTTTCCATGACCGTAGCGATTCTTCTTGCATATGAACACACTAAAGGGCGTAATTTCATTGTTTATGCCCGGTTTTTATTACCAGTAGCACTCTACATGACGCTGGGTACGTTTGCCTCCACCATTTTTTCAGTGCTAAAGCATGATTCTCTTGAGTTGGCACTCATCGGACTTTTTGTGCCTATGACTGCCTCTGCTTTGATACTTTCCCGTGTATTCTATGCTTTGATAATAGATATTCTTAACAGAGTAAGCGTGGGCGGAGGTCATCGAGGGAAGTTCCTAGGTTGGTTGAAAGCCTAAAGTCCCTTTCCCTCGGCCGCCTCGTCTTCTGGCATGTTTAGTGCCATTGGTGCCATAGCTCTGTTGAGTTTATGCTAATGTTTCCAAGATAAGATTGAATTGCACTTATATTGATTCCTTAAATATAAACCATTAAATACTATGATGTTCAACTCTTTTTTAGTATAGGTCTGATATTTTATTAAGAAATGTCTACATGTAGATATGTTCATGTAAGTTGAATAATATATAATATTTAAATTATTATTATTGAAAGGATTATTATAGTTTAAAATTCAGTTTAATTTTTTATTATAGTATATATTATTTTCTAAATAAAATTTGTTATTATATGTATATAGAAATATTTTTAAAAAATTAATCGTTAAGTTATACAATTTTTAATAAAAAAATATTAAAAAGACATTTAATTACATGTTTTGATTGGTAGAATGTTTTGAAAAAGTATTTACATATAGAAAATTTGACATCATGACAACAATTGTAATGCATGAAGGCCTTTTGAACGTTAACACGCAGTTGGTCGTTGTCTCCTATATGATCAAGTACCATGAAGCATAGAATGGAATGGCTTTACAGTCTATATTCATTGCTCATGGCTTCAAGCATATTATCACTATATTTATATGTGAATAATTCTAATCAATAGTTTTGAGGATTATTTTGCAAATCATTTTAATGTAGTAATTTATTTGCTACGATGATCCGAATGTTGTATAAGGCATGGATTCTAAAAATACATAGGGTTTGAATTTTTATCTTAGCCTTGTTTATTTTATGCATTTATCTCATTGAATTTTTATTTTGTAACTTTGTTCATTTCTTCAATTTAGAGTTCATTTTCATTTAAATTTTGATAGCTAGAAGAAACTACATTGTCCAATTTTACTGTTGAAGCCTTTTATGTATGGGGAGAGGGGATTGAGTGCTTTTTAATGCTATCTTTTATCTTTGAGCTTCATTTGTTGGATTAGGTTTTTTTGTTTATATTGACTATAATGATTATAAAATATTATCGAGAATTTATTACCATAATGTTTTTTTGAATTATATATTTCAGGTTTGCCTAGGGTCTAGCAACTTTAATTTTATTCTTTAGAAGTGGGTATTTTGTCCCTCTTTCTAGGAAAACATCTAAAGAAATCCAAAGAAAGGCTCATTCAATCTTAGACATTCTCTAAGGAGTAGTAAGATTGGCTTGGCTATTTAGGTCATGATTAGGTCATGATTAAATATTTTATCAAACACATTATTTAGGGTTTCAGGTAATCATTAGGTTTATTTTTTTTATATAAAAATGAGGACTACTTGGTCTTTCTAAACACTTTCAAATCTTGTTATTGTTAATAATTCCTTCCCTAAAAGATTAAGAAGAAGAATATTTCAGAAAAATATAAATAGTACATTTAATACAAATAATACAAACATCTGGATGGTAATATGGTAAAAATGTTGTAAGTTTTAGTGCTTATAAGCATAAAATGTTGTATATAATATTTATATTTTAATATGCTAAAAATGTTGTAGATATGAGATTTGTGAAAATAATCACCTATTAAAATACACCATGCCAAAGTCAATTTCCATGCATAGGAATTGTAAGGATTCTCATATTTTATTGATAAATGTAAACAATGTTAATACAAATTTGGACAACAATAGTAGGTATTTTATTTTCAATTAAAATTATATGAAATATATTAACTCCTTATTTATTAAATTAGCTAGGTATCTACATTTTAGGTTCCTAAACTAATATTTGGTGATCTACCAATTTACCAAGATAAATTTATAGATTATGAGAAATTTATATGTACACGTGCACGTAAAAGTTACCACAGTGTATACTCACATATTATATATTATAAATTGTTGAAATCTTATGAAAACTTATTCCCAGAAGATTGAGTGTTACTAAATACATTCTTTGAATACTCTAAAATAAATATGATCACTTTTGATTCCAAGTCAATGAACACATTTTCAATCATTGAAAATAATTTTAAGGAAATAACCATAATCTTTATAATATTAAAAAAAAACCCTAGAATGACCTTCTACATTATCGACATTCGTAACTAAAAATCCTAAAAATAAACTTACAATTCGACATGTTAATATCTACCAATACAAAACTATTAAATATGTCATGAAATATTATGAAATCATCCTCAATAAAAACTTCTTTGTGAACACGATTTTTTTTTACTAAACCTTGGACTTGCTTAGAACTGTTTTGGGATTGGTTTCTCTTCTTTATTTTCATTTTGTGCCAAATGGTTGGAAACCTCCATTGACCACGTAGTTAATGAGCACAAAGTATCACCTATAGAGCCTTATGCTTGTTGATTTGGGAGTAGATATGGGACATGCAACTTAGATCACCACATCATGGGCCTTAGACATAAGCATGACATTATTCAAATAGACTAAAAATTAGGCCGAAGAGGATTTGGTTCCGATCCAATCAGATCTATTAAGAATGCATAGTGTAGTGAATCCCTGTTGGATTCAATGTCACTTTCTCTTTTAGTTGATGTGACTTCTCCAAAAACTCACAAACATTCACAGTATAAATATCCATCTCTCCATATTCGAAGCAATATTCAAAATTGCCTGCTTAAGCTACCATCATCTTATATTTTTGAATGTGTAAGGCATGTAAAAGAATACATATCTGACATCTTTGAGACCCCAATGTCTCTAGTGAGGTATGTTCTAGAGGTAAAATCCTTATTCCTATTGGAAGCCCCTGATCAGAGATGTTTGAATTTAAATTCATTGGATGAGATTTTTGATTTAAAATAAATGGTGGTTGTATTTATTTTGAAGTGCAATGCGCAGTTTACACATTTTAGCTCTGTTGTTGCTTAGGTGTCTTTGAATCAAAGGGATAACTTGTCCATGTTGCAACTAAGTTATCCATAGATAAAATTATAACTTGAGGATGAAAACCTAACCTTTTTACATCAAAATTTAATAACACTAAAATATTTGTAATTTGAGGTTAAAATCTCAATGTTGCTCCACCAAATTTATCCGTAGACAAATTTATCATAAATTGAAGATGATATTTTGGCCTTGCTGCACCAATGTTATTTGTAGATAGACTAATTGTAACTTGAGGTTGAATATTAGGTCCTTAATTTTGAATCAATATTTTAGATTGATGTGTGCTTCTTGTACCCCGATAAGTTTTACTGAGTAACAAGAAACAGGCTAAATTTATAGACGGGTGATAAGAATATGGGATCGGATGTGATATGCTTATAATTATTTTAGTACATTCAAAGACAATATGTAGAGGATAAGGGACTTGTAACATGTGAATGTAATATAAATTTACTTTTAGACGATATAGTAGGAGGTTTTTCTCTTAAAACGAATGTTGAGTTTTGCATTCTAAAAGTAGCTTAGATAAACCTGAAGATAGTTTTCTTATTTTTTAAGATCTTTAAATTCTGAAGAGTAAATAATGAAGAGGGGTTTTTAATTTTTTGAATATTTAAAGTGTAAAATAAAGTGTGAAGAGGGCTCCTTTATATTTTAAATGTTTAATTTAATTTTTTTTAAACTATCATTAATTAAGAGGATATTTTACAGTATTAAAATAATTTATAATTAAAATGGCATTTTACAATTGAACAATTTATTTACGATTACATTTGATAACTTATTAAATATTATAACTTTTTTAATAATTTAATTAATTTAATTTATTTTTATATTTTTATTTTTATTAACTTAATTTTTTAAATTAAAAAGATATAAAGAAAATATTATATATATTACATTTTAAAATAAAATGTAATTAAAATATTATAATTTAAATAATATTGGTATTAATTTTTTTTGTGTAAAAGATTTAATAATTTTAACATGTCATAATAACATTAATTAAAGTATAACTTTTTAATTAAATTTTATTTGATCCATAAAAATATTTGAAATGTTTTTTTTTAATAAGATTTTATAATTTATTTTTCTAGGTTGAGAATTTTAATTATAATATTATTTTCTTCAGTTAACCCATGTTAAAAAGTAGCGAGGATGTGATTTGCATATCTTTTCTTGTGGAAATTGTTGGAGCCGCCAAACGTCACCCTTGATTCCTTCCTATTCCTTTGATACATCAACTTTTTTCTATCTCTGGATTCCAACCAAGTTTAGTTAAAAACATAACCATTTTTTTTTGGTTCACTAATGGAACTTTTGGCCGATTTGGATTTGTAAAGAATACAAGTGTCCATTTATCAGCTTTAAACTTAAAGCCTTCTTACCTTATATTCGAGCCGCCAAGAAAGATTGTTAACTCGGCACAAGAAATGCAACGCAATAAAAAAAAAAGACAAAATAAAAAGAAAATGAAAATATGTTGGAATAAAGAAAATCCTTCCCACGGCACAATGGGGTAGTTGAACATCAAGACCGTTGTTAAAATATTTATTATTATATTTTTTTGGGCACTAATTTTATTTTGATATAATGTTTATAGATATTATTATTAATATGATTTGATTTAAATATATAACTTTTATTACTTTAAAATAAATATTATATTTTCAAATTATTTTATTAATGTGTTTTGCTTTTATTTTTATTTTTTTTTATATCATGAAGTTTATGTTGTTGTGATAACTTCTTATACATAAAATTGAAAAATGATAACATTTAAATATAAAGAATACAAAAAATTAAGTTAAATATTTAAACAATTTTAAGAAATTCACAGTAATATTTATGTTATAAATTCATGATGTACATATACTTGTTACTCTTAATGATATATTTGTAGGAAACAAATATAAGCAAAATGGAGAGTTTTGCATAAGCCCAACAAAAATCTGTACATTTTATATTTGACAGTTAGATGTATGATAGTTAAATTCAATGGTGATAGTATATTTACCTCACAAAAAATGGGTTCTTTTTTAGCAATGTAGGTTATAAAAACATATATTTACACAAGGTGTGTCTAGTTTTTCGCTTGTAAATACATTGATCTCATTCGTAAAAAGTATTTTCCCAATGTGACATAGCTCCATCTATGGAGAAATCAACCATCTCATAAGCCCATTATGTTAAATTCGATGTATGATACAAGTAATTTCCTATGGCTAATATTTTATTGGAGTACCACAAGGTATAGATGACCAAGGGTTGTGTATGGATAGGTGTTGAAAAAGTATATGGGTTCTTATGATATACCTAAAAGTACATGAAATCTCAAATTTGTATACATATGTTGTCTTGAAACCTGTGATGATGGGTCAAGTCTCACCTCACTTCACACTAGATTCTATGTGCTTAGACAATAGATCTTTAATAATGTTTTAAAACCCCAAGCACAAAGTTTTATGCTAAAATATAAATAAAATACTAGCAAAAAAAAATTCTTAGTTACACTACTTCCATTACCACATTCTAATCGCTAAGATCCTGATAAGGCAAGAAGAGAGAATATGGTGGGTATTCACAAAAATATATATGTCAACATAATACAAAAAAATGTACTAATTTTACTACTACCTTTAATTCCTTCATATACCTTATTGTGGGCTAAGGCTTATTCTGGAATCCACTAAGAAGATGATCGAGAAAAGAGATTAAGAAATTCATGAAGAGGGGAAAAAGAAAAACTATGACTAAAATATGTTGAAATTATACAAGAGACCATAATGTCATAATGAATCACCCTAGTTGAAAGGAAAATTTCTCATGGTGACTTCTCATTGATTGCAAATAATGTTGATGGATAAAGTGGTGGAAATAATCTCAATTATAAAGTTCAAACTATATGTGAATAACACATCACACTATGGAATGGAAAACTTGTGTAAATCTCTGTGATGTCAATGTTGTTTGACGGACTAAGTAGCAAGTGGATTCCTAAGTATCACCATATGGGATCCATACAAATGATGTGAGATT
>JARHVA010001226.1:3480000-3500000 GCA_037957365.1 Torreya grandis | reverse complement strand
AAATCTTTATTTATTAACATCATAATTTTGATGACATGAAATTACAACTAAAATGACTAGAAACTTAATTTTTATAATGACAATAATATTGACAAAGGATGATAGAATTATACTAACAACACACAAGAATTACTTTTGAAATTATACTTTAATAATCCAAACACTTCAAATAAACTCTAAATACAATAATGACATTTACACCTATTGAAAAAATATTGTACTTATGAATAAACCATAAAACCTTAATGACTTATGAAAACTAATTCATGACTTGCATGACAATTCTTACATGACATAAATTGCATTTGAAGAAATAGACAAATATAATAAAAAGATACTAAAGAAACTAAAACATCAAAACCATACAAAATTCAAATATTCATAGCTCAAATGGAAAATAGCAGATGATCGATGGAATTACTATGAAAAAGCCAAGTTATTTATTTGCATGAATAATTATCTAATTGTAAACATTTGGAGAATGGAATTCCTTTTCTTATTGGAATTGATCCACTATGTAGTGCCACTTTTAGTAATTAACACCTTCAATCTCATTTGATTTTATGCACCAAATGTTGCACACTCAATAACATAGCTTAGAGATCTCCTACACCTTACTAATTCTCCAATACGCTTTCATTTAACTAGAAAAGAAATAGATTTATAATATATGGTGGTTAGCTAGAAAGAGGTAATAAATATGCTTGAAGAGTGAAACAATGTAGACAGTTTGAGTGATAACTCCAGATGGAGACTGTTCTTCTCAAGGGAGATATGCATGGACAGGTGTTAGACTCCCCATTGGTGTTGAACTTTGGATTATGTAGCATGAAGGGAATAGAATATGATGAGAAGATTTTTACTATGTTTGTCTTTGAACTAGATCTAAATTTAAAAAAACAGGACATCGAGCAGGTAATTTTTTTCAAATGGAGGTCTCTTTCAATACCTTCCAATAATTTACTACTTGAAACACTATCTCTCACAATATCTTCATCAACATGTTCCTCAAAATAGTCTCCAATATCAATATATCCAGCTATGATGTCCTTGATAAACACCAAGACCAATGAATTCAAGTTTAATGTGATCTATAATTGCATCTCTCTGTAACTCACCTAATTCTAATACGCTTTAGAAAACTATTATAACATCTTCTACCACTTTTTTCATCTACCTTTTGCTTAGGTTAGGATGAATACATGTAATCTGTTATAGATATTCTTTTACTAAGACTAAAATAATATTTGAATGGAATACTACCATCCTTAGAAGTGAAGGATATATGACTTCCCCTTACATTTTATTATTCCTCCATTATAGATATCAACTTTACTCTTATTATAATTATAGGTATTGGAGAAGCCAATAAATATATTTAACTCATGCAATGATCAATGGTGCTAAACAGATAGAGATAAATTTTCAACATAGATAATATTTTAATCCATATTCCCTTATTAATTAATAATCATTTGGGACATAATACAAATATATGCAAACCACTAATTTCTAAATCACCTGAAATCCTATGATTATACAAACCACTAAATACGGTATATTATTATAAAAATATAAACAATATATATTCCAACCTATATCATAATATTTTTATATAAAAATATTACTACCAAATATTAGTTAAGTTATTACCAGTTACCTCCATGTAAATACTTAGATTTACACAATGTAAATGCTAGATTTCCTAATGGTGATTGGGAAAAATTATGTGAAGAGTACATAATCTATAATTAAGCTATATTATGGCCATGTAGACTCTTTTTTCTATGAATCATTATTTTACGTGATGATATTAAGCTAAGAGCCAAGGACTGAGAGGTATCCATTCCACCAAAGTCACCTAGGGCACAATCCTAGCCTCATCCCTTTTCACATGTTAGGGTTTGATAGTAACAAGAATTGATCCTTGGTGGGCTCTTTGTGAGCAACTTCATAGAATCATATTGATTAAGTATAGTATGTAAATTTATGGCCATGTGAATAACTACAAAAGTGTGGATAACTATAATAAGGTATACGATAAATAAAGAGGATCATTTCTAGCCACATATTCCACTTGCCTTGAACATAGTGTTATTGGCATAGATGAACTCACTATAGCAGCATTATGTGCTTACCACATGGATTCATTAATATTAAATGTTAATGAAAGAGTATTTATATTATCTCTATCTAATGAGAAGGTGTCTAGGCATGCATGTGGGATTATTATTTACCATATTTATATGTGAGAATCTGTGCTACCTAATTGAATTAGAGAAGAAGTTGGCATCTACCCATAAAATGTAGGTGACTACCTATAGACTATCGATGTTTTCCCACAAACTACTATTGGATGCCCACAAACTAATGGAGGATGCTAATAGGTTACTTACAGGCAGACACCAATAGACTTATTATGGGTGAATGCCTATAGACCATTGGTATTCATCCATAGGTAGTTGGCTGACATCCACCTGCAGACTGCCAACATCTACCTTTATGGAGCATGCTAACGTCCACCTGTAGACAACCTATCGATGTCCTCCTGTAAACTACTAACATCTGTCCATAGGCAGCTTGCCAGCATCCACCCATAGCCTGCTAGAAACTGTAAAAAATACTAAGAAATTATATTTTTTTAAAATAGTCTTATGCCTTGCTAAAAACTTTTGATTTTTGAAGCCCTCTTGACAACTGAAATACAAACCACTAAAAAAAATATAAATTTATCCCACAGTATATGGCAAATTCTTCCAAATTGGCTTTCAAGGTGTAGATGAATTATATTTATATGAGGAAATTTCTATTAAAATTTAGGTGAACCTCTACTCAAAATTACCTTTGACCCTTAAAATTTATGTGATCCTGCCCTGTTGGCCACTCCACAAAAATTGCCAATACTGACTTCAAAAAATGTAATATTCATAGATTAATGAAGATTCACCACTAAAAAAACCCTAGTATGAGGATATTCCATTATACTATGACTAATCTTGATTAAATTGTTTGGTACTAGTATGTGAAGTTTTCTCATAATTTTTTGTGTTATTTATTGAATCTTGTAAATTCCTTAGAACTTTCTCTATTGGTTCTAATATGAAATTACAGCATGTTAAGATGAATCTTGCTTTATAAAATAAACTACATGCTTAAAAATTAGAATATTTGCATGTATTACTAATGAGTATTCTCATTGTGATAGATTATGAATTAGGTGAGATCCTTTATTTTGTTTATAAATTAAAAGGAATCATGTGTTCCTAGTTACAATTAGAGGTAGAAATGAGCAATCTAGGACTTTGTTATACATTTAATAATGAAATTTACATGAATTACTTTATGTTCCCAATTCTTCTTGTCTCTTTGTTGTAATGATGAAACCTTTAGATGAATTGTTTATGATTATTAATATGGTTGTCTTCATTTAGTTCAAATTAGATTATAATCTAATAAAAATGTTACATATTCAATTCAATAAGTTGAACTAATGATAGTGGATTGATATGGACAATGCATTACTATATGAAATAACAACTATGAAACATACATATTAAATCTTTGTTCTACCTTAAGGTGTGGTTATAAGTTTTGAAGTTCATGGAGTGTTTTAACAAGACTGATTTTTTATTCACTCCATTCTTATCTTCCCAGATTTTCTACTTGTAAGTGAAGAATGTAAGCCCCTATAATATAAGATTCCCTTCTTGTAAAAATAAAATGCTAAAACACTTGTATAGTCTACTATGCATGTTTAATGTTAACTACAATCCTTTCAATTAAATTGATTTTATGTATGTATGCATGTATGTATGTGTAACATTTGAGTTCCATGATTGAATGTTAATAAAAATTTAAACTAAAACTAATTAACCAAGCGATCAAAATTTTATAAATAATATTAAATAATTAAAAAGTTTAATCATATGTAGATATCAAATAATAATCATTGGTCGTCAATGCATAAAGATCCATCTTAATTAAAAATCACTTTATCATTGTAAAGTGTAATCGTAGTTAATGAGAACTTAAATAAAAATGATTGAGGATCTCAAAAATAAGAAAATTTTATTCAATGTTTACTTTTTAATCTTTACGCATTTAATATTTAAGAAATCCATCTTCATTGTTTAATATTTAGGCTTCAATATGAAGTTTAAGTACTTATTTCTTATTTTATCAGGGCTCAGTTTCGCACTAATTTATTAACACTACATTGTGTTTCTCAAAACTTTTTTTTTTCAAGAATGAAACCATATATTTATATATACCTAAGACTCCGATCTACCATCTTCATTTATCTTTAGTTTGGAATATGTATTATATTTGTGACTATCATAATCAATAAAACTATGTTGAGAGACAATTGTAGACAATATTAGTTCATAACATTATGAATAGATTTATCAAAATATTTATCATAAACTCTTAGGTATTTCTTTTCAATATAAAATATATATATTTAATATACGTCATTTTTATGGATGCACCCAAATACTATGATCAAATGAAATTGTGTATTTATTTATTGAAAATCACGCAATAAAAATAGGCTATAATATTAAATCATTATAACTTATATTTGATTTTTTTACTTCTTATGTTCACTTGTTATTAGAATTAACACTTAAATATGCATGCCAAAGATTGATAGGTACCAATATTTATAGATTTATTTTTAATACAAATGTCAAGCTATTTAAAAATAGTTTAATACTTTCTAAAACATATTTATATATCAAGCAACTCAAAAGCCAATTACAAATATACAAATGCGCAAAAAAAAAAAAAAAAAAAAATCCTTAAAGCATAAAGAATAAGCACTGAAGAGGGATTTCCTATTTTAAATGTCTAAAGTGTAAATAATGAAAAAAGATTTCCAACTTTTTAAATATTCAATCAATTCTCTCTATATAATCATATCACTGTTATTATCTTGATAGTAATAAAATAATTTATTATTAAAATGACATTTTACGCTTTTTACACTTTCCATTATAACTAATTTAATTGGAACATTTTTAAAAAATAGAAAAACACTTTACGCCTCTTACATTTTCAATTGAAATTAAAATAATAATAAAAGTTAAAAGTGTGAAGTGTGAAGTGCCATCTTAATTACAGATTGATTTATTATGATTAAAACAATAGCGATGATTTGAAGAAAATTGATTGAATATATAGAAAGCCTCTTCACTGTTGTTAACTCTTGACTATCTTGGCATCTGGTTTTGTCAATTCGTATTTGGCGGTCGCGTTGTTCGAATTAGAAATGTGTTCGAGAAAGCACTGAACTCTTCCATAAATAGATTGGAACTTTTTATACAAATTAACCTATCTTGGCATCTTTCTCTTATGCTTTTCTGAGTTTGCGAGAATAATTGTGAGACGATGACATCAATGGCGGAAAATTGACGTTCTCGTGCAGGTTTCCCCTGGAGGAAATACTGCGGTTAATATAGAAGCAATCGTTCGTGGAAAAGCTTCTTTAAGTCATTAATGCACAATCAGATGTAGAAGCAAGGAATGAAGAACACAAGCGTAGATTCCTGAGAGCTGAAAATAACGAGGAGAATAACGCTGTGACCGAGACGGTGTGAGGCGGAGACCATGGCAATATGGCAATTAAAGATGACCCAGATCTCACACCCATTCGCAATCGCAAGGGTGAGTCGCCTCTCTTCACAACATCTGCCAATGGCCGTCTCAACGCAGTGAAAAACATGTTGCAAGTCGGCGATCCTCTCTACGCAAGATTCGACGGCTAGACATGTACTATGAAAATTATGGTAATTATATGCAAATGCAATTTCATAAGCATTTTGTGTGTTTTCTTTCAATATTTGTAATTAGATTAAATACTTTCCTCGCTATTCTAAAGACCATGCATTGTTATCTGTATTCTTTTGTGCAGAAGTGGCTGCGGCACTGCTGAAACAAAACTCCGAGCTCAGGAAACAGGAAGATTACCTTTGGGGGAACACGCCGGTGCAGATCGCTGCGTTTCGTGGCTGTCCGGAGAATGTTATTAAAAAGCTGTTGGAAATGCATACAGACCGCACTTCACGTAGCGGCAGAGCATGGAGATGTCGCTGTTGTGAAATGCATACTCAAGTTTGCAAGAACTTGTGTTGAAATAACAGATAAAGACGGCAGAACTACCCTCCACTACGCTGTAGAAAAGGGTCATGTGGGTGCTTTGAGAGCACTAATCCCATCCATGGAGAGGCTACTTAACATGGTTGACAATAACGGTGACACTGCGCTCGACATACTGCTCCACAACTAGAGAAGCCAATTCGATACTATAGGTTGAGTAAACCATTGATGTTCTTCAATTGTTTAAAATGCTTAGAATACAGTATTAAAAGACATTGATGTTGCCGCTAAAGTGGAAGTGCAAACGTCAAACAAGAGAAAGGATGTGAAACTATACAATAACAAACATAACTCTACAAAAAATAAGGTTGTGTGAAGAAAAAGAGCTCAAGCTCTCTTGATATACTCTGTAAGAAGTTGCTTTTATTAATAAAAGATAATAGATTTTTGTGTTTGCTATATTAGCTTTGTCCTTAAAATCATTTTAAATTTTCATATTTGATACAAATTTGATGTAGGATTTTTCTTCCTAACACCTATGGTTTCTTAAAAATAAAGAAAATTTGAGATCAATTATACTATTGTTATTTACAATAGGTTCATGAAATAATGAAATACATATAATTTTAAAGGATTGGTGTGATCAAGATTGAGGTAGACTGAATCAGGTGTCGATACACATATACATTTCATTGACTACACATAATCTAGACTAATTGAGGTCTCTATTCATCCTTGGTTTACAAATAGTTTACATCAACATAAACCTAATTTGATGTATGGTTTAATAATAATATCAAAAACCAGTAGTAAATGCTATTACCTTCTATGTAGATGGATTCCTAATTCCCTCATTCACCCTTACTATATGTTATCAAAATTCAATAATGAATAAAACTCTACTCTATGCGGTGATGCTTTTACCTATTATTGGATTCAATTTTCTCATTCTCGTTCTTGATTCTCATCATCTCACAGAACAACTACTGCAGATCATGGTTAGGGAAATATCACTATTATAATCTATATTAATACATTGCATTACATTAATGTTCTTATGCATTAATTCTAAATATAATTATTACCTCAATGCCATAATTTAAGGACAACAAAAAAATAGAGACCTCATTTTAATTAAATGGAAGGACATTTACAAAAACATATTTTTCATTTCCCTGCACCAACAAGCACCTAAACATAGGTGATATATGCTATAAGTTGAGTACAGGTGGATAATAGAACACTACTATACTCTCTTTTAGTTTGGTTTTAAGATAATGCATAAGTAAGACAACTGTTTGATTTAAGATGCACACCTTCTTTATCCTGTTATTTGTTAATTTTTACATTGTTGCTACATATATAATTATATGGTCAAAATGATGGAATCAAGAAATAAATTTAAATGATCAATGAAGAGTGATTTATCTTCTAGTGTTGTGCTAAGAAGAACATAGCCAACAGTTAGTATTACCTTGTCACAGTTTTAATTTGCATTTTATTTATAATCAAAATGGATAATTATGATTGTCAATTAGCTTGAAATATATAGCAATGAACTATTTCTGGAATTATAGTAAATTATCACAGCATCTTGTACAAAATTTTATTTTTTGAATAATTGTTAATGCACACAAAAGGGCTTGTGTTTAGATAGATGATTAAGTACAAAAGATATGATGCACTCATGCACGATATCTAGTTACGTGCAAAAATGTTGAATAATAAAACACTAAGGTACTTCATCTTTTAAGATTATTTCCTACTTTTTAATGAAATGGGTTATACGTGAAGTTGAGATGGGCATATTTTTCCACCTCACATAGAAAAATTTGAGAGTCCTCAAACTTTTACCTCTCTATGTGACTCATTTTTATCTTAGGCTTAAATTCAGTTCCTCATAACTAAGCTTACGCAGTATGAAGAAGAGGTTAAATATATACAAGACAAATTAATGCCTTGGAATGTTGGCAGTATCTATTATATATATCAACAAATAGATATATGGCTTAATCCATGGTTGAAAAATTATCATTTACCTAAAACATCATGAATTTCATGAAATTGCATTAAACTAGAGAGAGATTAGCATTAGCCAAAATCATCATATTCTTTGATACTTAATCTTAGCCGATTCATGTAATTGAAAAGCCATTAATTTATTCAAATGAACTCTACGAATACCTATTTGGAGTGGGTCTAAATCATTACAAAATTCTATTCTCTTCTCTAGTAACATATAGAGATAATTTATCCTAACTTTGAAAAAGGACACAAAATAAAGACCCCACTTCTTTCCACAAGATAACAGCTATAAAAAAAAGTTTTTATTTACATAAAAATGAGGAAAACCCATTTTTACTTTAAAATTGTAGAATTTGTATGGAATTCTATAAACTTCAAAATGGAAATGATTTCAAATTAAACCATTTCTTCTCCATTGCCAAGCACTGCTAAAGTTTGGAGATTTGAAACTAATGAAGGGCCTAATGTATTTACAATATTCAATTCCACTCATGAAGGTCTTGATATATTTATATACTACAACTCTATAAAATACCTTAATACCTTGAATAGCCTAATATTGGTGGTGTCCTTGTGTTATTAATTGGCATATAGGTCCAAAACCATCTTGTACATCTTTGGATTTTGTAGACATCCAACATTCAAATAATTTTGGTCTTAATGTTGACTATAAGGATAACCTAATAAATTAATAATTATGTATGGATTATAAGGATATATGTTTTTGATATTGAATGTGCATTGCATAGCTTATATTATGTATTCAAAAAAGGTTAATGGAATAATAGATGAAAAAAAAGTATTTCAATATGAGATACAAGAAATGAAGCAAAGGGGGTGTTGTCATTCTTATTGCTTTTTTTGTGTATGACTAACCATTGCATGCATATAATTGAAGTATTTTAAATTATAATATTTTGATGTTTTCTATAGTTCATTGCTAATATTTGTAATATGTGTAAGCAACACATGCATTTATTAGTTAGTTCTCGATGGAAAGGGAGGGATATTTATATCCAAATCATGTTATTGAGTCCTACATATATAATCATATGTTAATTTGGTATATTGTTATTTGATGAAGTTTATTTACATTGTGCCCATTACCTTACTTGAATAGATAGGCCTGGCTTATGTTTTTATTTGTGTAACAAAAGAGATGTTTATGTGGTGGTTAATTCATAACATGTTATTGTGGATGTGAAATGGTAGAGGGTGTTCCTAGGGTATTTTTAGTAAACTATAGGAGGACACCTCTTTCATGTATGGATTTTTGATGATATTGACATATGTTGGGTAAATAAATCTATTGAATAAATAACATCATGGGATGAACAAAATGAAATAAAGCAAATGTGTATGGATGAGTTGGGAATGCCTACTATAGAAGATGTTCTTGTAGAAAAATATTTTTATATTGTGTCTAATTTTGGAGTGCATAGCATCATCTCTAATGTCCTATAATTTTCATTTTTTCAGTATATAATGTTCATGTTTGTTGATGCAGTTTTACTCTTCATTATTTCTGGTGAGGCAATGTAAAATTGAATGAACATGTCAGAAACATTACATTGGGATATATGTTATATTTTATTCAAAATACAATAAACATTATTCTTACTATGCAAAGATGACTATATGTTGTTTGAATGATCTTTCAATTACCATGTACTTATGCAATGATGACTACACGTTGTAATGTTAGGTTTATAACTATCATGGCATAAATTATAATTTCATGACAATGAGTGTGTGTTATAATGATAATTTTAATCTATTGTCATTATAAATCTCTAGGATATTCTTAATTATCACGTAACCAATGTGTAAATGTTATTTAAAGTTTTTAGACAAAATCAATGTTCAAAATTATTGTATGTGTTATTAATTCATTGTCATTCATAGATTTTAATATTCTATAATTCACAATGTGTATTATGTATTGGTTAAATGAACCATTATTATTTTAGGCTATAATAAATGGTGAAAATGCAAGATCAAATTATGTAGCTCGAAATGAAGAATTATTTGTAGTTAGGTATGAATACAAGAATCAAGTTAAGAAACACATAGACACGATAATTTGATCTCTTAGATATTATATAGAACTTAACATAATAAAACTTTACTTTTACAATTATACATTGTTTGGCATCTTGTTGTTTGCTTTAATTATAATTTATTGTATCACACCTTCATATCCTTTATCATTTATGATTTGATTCCATTCATAACCCTCTTAAATCCATTTAAGTAAGTTGTACAATAGGTCTCCTGAAAGGCCGTGGATCAGTGGTATAAGAGTATACAAACTTCATATCATTTTTGAGTGGTATAGTGGTGTATTTTAAAATCTTATCCATTTTTATGCCCACTTATATAAGGTATGGTTACAAGACCTTAGGGCTTGATAATCATGTCCTTTTATCATACCCTCCTTCATGTACTGAATTGGGAGCCAAATATTTGATGATGCTAACTTAAAAATTAATCTAGAAGATGATAAATGATGCATTTCAAAGAAAATTAAAAGGTTTATAACACCATGTAAGTGAATGAATATGTATCATTGATCATTTATCACTATTTATTAAGGAACAAAATATTTCCAACACCTCTCATTTTGATTAATCATTTGGTGGTCAAATGCCATACAAGGTACAATTCAAACTATAAATCCCTATATTAGAAGGTAAAACATATGTAGATGCACTAGATAACTAGCTTGACTGTAATATCCCTTCGAATATCAAAACAAAGCTCTGAATTGCTTATCTGAATTTTTGCAAAAATATCTTCAAATAGATAAATAAATCACAGTATAAACTCTTATTTATTTGCTCATAAGCTTACAATAGAGATCCTCTGTCAAGTATACAAAGAATATTGAAAGTACGGCCTGAATAGCCTGAATATTCTGCAAATTGGGAAAGAATTTTGAATCTGGTTCGTCTCGACCTGCTGTGTAAAAAACACAGTTGCCGACGTCAGTTATACTGCCATCGTCAGTCGATCTATAGTCGTTATCTCGCTGATGTCGGCTGTATGTCAACCGATGCCGGTCTCTATAAGTATCTGTTTGCCGATGTCGGTACCTGAGCTTTCTGTGGATGCGTACGGATTTTCACGGATCTGTACGGAATTCGTACAGCCGTTGATATAGCACAACCTGTATGCTTGATCCTGATCTATAGAATTATGGGCTAATACAAAAGATCTATATCTGAATAATTCTTGAATCAAAACCCAAAAATAATGAAAATACCTGTAAACCCTTGTGATAGCTTCTGAGTGAAGTTATCTCTCAAATACCTGTAATACTATGATAATTTCTGGTTGAAGTTATCTCTCAATTTGGCAATAGATCGGCTGATCTTTCACAACCTCTGAATCGCACACAATGAAGAGTTGACGTTCTTCAATGCAATTGGAATCTTGGAACCCTTGGCTCAGTCTTCACAGAAGAATTACTTAACAAGAATCAATATCAAAAATAATCATGAATACAAACTCTCTCCCATGAGAGATTCTTATACACCTTCAAAGGTGTGCTTGCTAAAATTAGATTCCCTTAAATTAGACTGGGGCTTCCTTAATTTAGAACTAGGGTCTTAAAATTAGACCAATTCTTAAATTAGAATGAGGATCCTAAAATTAGACCCAATAATAAATAATTAATAATTAATTAATAATTAATTAAAATTGGACCAAATAATTAATATTTGATTAAATCAATCAAATATTAATATCTCCTTTAATTCATGTCCGAAAGCCAACCCATCTCCATTAAGACCCTCCATCCATCCCATCAGCCTACGAGGGTCGCATTATAGGCTAATCCTTCGCTCGAAAAGATGTCAACTAGAAGGGGACATGACATTGACCTAATTTATTCATATTACACAATTAATCAATTATTTGACCAAGAAAATATTACATTCACTCTTTAAAATAATATTTATTAGTAAATAAATGGTGCAAAAACTATTGTACTTCACATGAAGAGAAAGTTAACTTAGATAGATTTGCAGACATATGGAGTAGTTTTGTAGATGCACTTAAATAAACATATTATCTTATTGTAAACTAAGATGAGAATTACATAAATTTCTCTCAGTTGCACCAAGGCAAAGTAGAATCTATGTAGCAATACACAAACACCTTTCATACTTTGGTATCCAAAATTGGGATTCAATATTTTTTTTAAAAATCATTTTGAAGTTTAGGTCAAGATTAATGCCATATGTGTAGTCAAATATGGATTTATTATGTATCTTTTCAATTGGAGAATTTTACACCTTTTTTTCAATTTTGAAGCAAAGGCCAAGTCTAACAATAAAATATAATATTCTAAGTCTTTGACCAAGTAGTAGTCTAAATCCTCCAAGAATAATTCCAAACCATGGAATAGCTCCAAATAACTCCATATAAGAAGTAGTAAGCATCAAATGAATGGTATAAGCAGTTTAAGACTAGAAATTGGTTTTCAAGTAGTCATCTAAATAAGGAATATTGTGCAAGGAAGACTCTACTTTCACAACTAAATCAACAAGTACAAACACTACATAATTGTAGAAAGGTAAGCGTATGATATAATATAAACCTAGTGTCATGCTAGGTAATAAAAACATCTCTACCACCCATGTGGAAATAGAATAAGTAAAAATATTGTTCCATTCTCAAATATGGATCAATTCTCACCAAGTAAACTTCATTATTGACAATGAAATTAATAAGAAACCATTTCTATTGAAATAATTTGTAGATTGAAATTTCCAATGATGACTCATAACTAAGATATATTGGATGGTTCAATGTGTGATCCAAGAAACACATCACTCAATAGTGTCAATTGAGGTACAAAATCAATCCTTTTTGAAGATATAATCCTTTGCGACATCACTCCATTAGAGTTATGTGATGTTTTACTTGGCAAACCATATATTTACCATTAACACGTAGTCTATGAGATAGATCTTATAAATGTTGTCAGAGATGTTCATGATAAGAGATATTACATAGTACAAGTAGTTCCTAAGCTATCACTCATTAGCACCAAGAAGTTTAAGAAGATAGTCATATATAGTAATAATTTTTTACTTTTTATAGTAAGATATAAATGTAAGAACATTCTTGTTGTGCTAATCCTTACTAAATTTTCTCTATTAGTAGTAGCGTAAACCTCAAAGTTGAACTACAAGTTAGAAGAATACGAGAATATTTTTTTAGTCACCAAAGTGCCTACACATTATGAATTGAATCACACTATTCATTTGATTCCTAGACTAACTCTACATAATGATTTTTCTATCATTGATCATTTATGGAGAGTGACAAAATTAAGTGACATGTCTAAGAACTTATAGATAAAGTACATATCAAGCCCAAATCATTGACTTGGGGCAACCTAATTATGTTTTCAACAAAGAATGATGGCACATGTTGTTTGTGAATCAATTACAAATCTCTCAATAAAATCATAGTGAAGAGCCACTCCAATTTTTGAATGATTTAGGAATTACTAGACTAACTCCATGGTGCAAAATACATCACCAAAATTGATATTAAGTATGGGTATCACCAATTTCCTATTTAATTGATAAATGTATGAAAGATAACCTTCAGGACCAAAGAAGGTTTGTTTTAATTATTATTCATGTTCATGTGGATGATGAATGACATTATTAGGCCATTCAATACTTTATTTTTTTAGTATACCTTGATGAAATCCTAATATTCAGTAAAAATATGGGATGAACAGTTATGCCATACAAAAACAAGTGCTTAACACTTTGAAAAATGGCAAGCTATATGAAAACATGGATAAATGTTCATTTTCTATGTGAGAAATAGAAACATTCAAAATTGGAGTAGTCCTCACTCAATATGCTCACTTGATTGCTTACCATAAATAAATAATCACTATACTTGTAAAAAATTACCTGAACTATGATCATGAGTTATATGCTATTGTTCAAGAATGTAAGCATTAGAATAATTATATCTTGGACAAGGAGATTGTGATACATACAGATCATAATCCACTTCAGTTCTCATAGACTCATAATAATTTATAGCAAGAACAACATCATAAATGGTCTTCATATCTTTAATAGTTCTATTTGAACATCAAACACAAGAAGGGAAGTGCCTATCTAGATACATATTATTTGAGTCATATATTGGTTTAATCTCTCTTTCATATACTTGATGCATATGGACATGAAGATAATTCATGGTTAGAATTATATCCATTTGACACAAATTTTGTAAATATCTATTAAAATTTTATTTGCAATAATTTAGTTATACAATTTACTTGCAAGATAGAATCTTATACCACATTGGGAATTTGTGCATTCTACATGAGACAAAAAGATAAAAACTAATATGGATGGTTTAGTATAGAAAATTTTTAGGAGATTTTTGTGTTGTAGAAGTGTTTATTTTGTCAAAAATTCATTTTTAATGCATCAAAATACATCAAGTATTGTACAACATGGGCAATTTCCAAGTTGGTTAATAAGAAGTAAAGTTTTTAAAAACCTATTCTAGTTTGAATGAGACAATGGGTATATATTTACATTGATTTTTTCTTAGGATACACTACTAACAAGCATGGTAATAATTATGATTATGTAGTAGTTGATCATTTCTCCAAATTGTAAATTTTCATACCTTGTAAGATAGCAATATCAACTCTAAAAATAACTCAAATATTATTTAAGCATGTCTGGATTCACTTTGGAATCTTGAAAAACATTCTATCTACTTAATATACAAGGTTCTTGAGTGATTTATTGAAAAAACATTGGTCTATGCTAGACACAAAGTTGAATAAATCTACTGCATTTCATCCATAGATTGGTGGAAAAATAGAAGTGGTAAATGAGATTATAATGAAACTTATAAGAGCATAAAATTTTAATAATAAATGCACATGGGTTGAAATCTTTTCTTTTATTTATAACAATGAAAATTGAGCCTCACACAACTCTACCAAACATAGCCTTTTTCAAGTTTTCTTAGGTTTCCAACTTTTTGCACCCATCAACATAGCTTATCTTATTCTACCATCAATAGTAAAAACTACTTCAAATCAAAAAGAAGTTAAAAATGTTTTTTAATTCATTTATCACTTCCATTGCATTTAAAAATTGAAAATATTTTTACAACAAGATAATGTGAAATACAGACAATGCCATGATAAGCATCAGATAATACATAACTTCTAGGTTAGTGATAAAGTTTGGCTACACTTAAAAAACTAAATATCGATATGACCTTACAAAAATCTTTGTCTACTTTAGTATGCTCCCTATTCCATCACCAATCAATTAGTAGATACACTTTTGAGCTTAATCTACCTTTTTATCTTTGGTTACATCGAGTCTTCAACACATAACTCATTTGTCATTAATTGCCTCCTTTATTGGATTCTTTAAATACTACATAGACTCTTCAAGAAATAGATATCAATCCAAATTTAAACATAATAGCTTAATGAAATCAAGGCATCGATGCTTGGGTTAAATAGATGCGTTGATAAGATAAGTTCCTTCCTAGGGAATATGGTTTATAGAAGTGTAGGTTTCTAGTTTATTTTCACATATATTACCATATTGCCTAGAATTTGGATTAAAGTAATGAAATAACTCTTAAACCAATCCAAACTCAAGAATAATCATCAAAGGAAAGAATTGATGAATCAATCATCATTAACATAGAGAGATCTTACCATCATTTTACTCCTGGATCCTTTTTTCAAGACTCCTAAAATGTTGCTATAAAACTAGATTTGACAAGAGAGATACTTGAAAATATGTGGGATTTCAGATATTCATGGCTTAAGACTGGGTCAGTACAGAAACTAAAAACAATTTTGATATCATAACATTGGCTTTATAAGACTAGTTAATATTATAACATAATTTTACCACTTCAATTTTAGATTCATGTCCATAATGCTTGGGGGGGAATCAATGGTTAGATTTATTTCCCTCCTACATTTTGAAATGGATGGTGGGAGATTATCCTCATCTATTGGTTATTTATAGAAATGGGAAATTTCTAGAGATTAGAAATTTCTAATCTTTCCTTTAGGGGTTTAGATTAGACATTACGGAATATTTATAATTATCATGTAGTATAAAATTAGAAGGTGGGGTGGGTTAGAATATAAAAAGAGTGGGCTCATTATGCAGATAAGGTGTAAGGTGTATTATAATAAGTGAATAATTAAGGGGAATATTAGTTGATGAGTCAAATTAATGATGTGAAGAAGGTGAGCAAATTTAAGTACATACATTTTTGCCCTCTTTGAATGGGTATTATGACTGGAAGAAGTAATGGTCTTTCAAAGAATAAATATAATCATAAATATTATCAAATTTAGTATACACTTGATGCACCCTCAAGGGGACATGTGAGAGGGGATGAAATAGATGTCCACTTGAAATGATAAAGGACGTTCAGAATGTGTGAATAGGCAAGAGATGTGGGATCGAATGTGAAATATATAAGAGTAGTGAGCTATAATTTTAAAATTCCCTAGGAAAATATATACGTATAAGAGGCAAAAATGATGGTGTCATGGCTATTGACAACCTAAATAGGAACCAATCATAGTGAGATGATGATAAGACAAAAGCCCATAAGATTTTAGACTTATTCCAAGCAAGGACACATAACACAAAGAGTGGCAAACGTAACTGAGGTGAATTGGTTGCAATATTTTTATTTGTCCTAAATAAGGATGCATGCAAGGGAAAATTTTATCCCAAAGCAAGACGGTGATAAGATAAATAATGCCACAAGTATTAGACATATCCCAAATAAGGATGTATGTTATTGAAAATTATGGGCCCAAAATAAGATGATGGGTCTAGCTCAAAGCATTTATCAAGGAAAGACTGAATAATGAGAAGATAAAGGGAAGGACTTAGGTATTGCAGATGAGTTATCCTTGGACATCACAAGTGACCAAGCATTTCCTACATAGTCTAGAGAGACCTTAGGCTGATGTAGTTCTCCCAAAATGGGAACAATGATGTGATGAAAAAGAGACATGATAATGAATGGACCAAATAGATAGGTTTATTATGAATAATAGCTATGGATGAATTGGAATGTGGATGAGATATGACATGATTGATATTGGTAATTCATTTGGAAAAGGTATATACATGGAAACATGAGATAATGGTGTCATAGTTGTCGACATGCCCCAAAAGGGAACCAATTGTAATAAAATAGTGACAAGGGGAGTCATGATATTTTGACATATCCCAAGAAAGGATGCATGCTTGGGATAACTATGATTTTTGAATTGAGGATAAAAGGGTGTTATTGTAGGTCATAGATTTGATTGATTACTTGGATTGGGTAGAATATGAGGTCGATTGATAAGGAATGAGAGATGTGATGATGGCATGATGATGATCAAATGGAACTTGGAAAGCCTATGTGTTTGAGGTGAAGACTTAAAGTCAATATAGTTTTTTAATTTTAGTAATCCCATATGCATTGGTAATAATAGGTTTATAGTTTTTTAATTAAAGTAAATATCATGTCAGTTGTTTGTATTGTTGTTGTTGTTGTTGTTATTATTATTATTATTATTATTATTATTATTATTATTATTATTATTATTATTATTATTATTATTATTATTATTATTATTATGATTATTATTATTATTATTATTATTATTATTATTATTATTATTATTATTATTATTATTATTAATTTAACAATACTCTTTACACTATTATATAGGGATGAGCGTAGACTGGTCATTTTAGGGCTATATGAGCTATAGGCACTAATGTTGGTGATTGTTCCATGAAACTACCCTAGAGAACCATCGGTAGCTTCCTTGACTCTTGAGGTTGGTCATTTCAGACATGTTAACTATGGCCTCTTTGTAACACTGGTGAGGGATGATGCTATGCATGGGGATATGGAATGTGGGGGATGATATGGAATGTGAAGATATGTTAAGTGATTGGGAATTAGGATGAGAAGTCACATGAGTCATTTAGGATACTGATTTTACCATATGTAATTAATTCCATATGACCAAATATTTTTAAGTATCCAAAAAAATTTGAATTTATCAATATTTGATCTAAATATTTGGATAATTTGTGTCTATTTTATTTTGAGATGTTGAAGTAATTTGGCTTTGATTGTATCCTGGTGGCTAATATTGGGATTCAATAGAGAAATTTGACCTTTGTCTTAATTTATGATTACTATTGTCACTTCGATTTTCACCCTTTGAAGAGATGGAAAATCTCTCTTGATCTAAGTGGCACAATTGAAACACCTCTAGGCTTGTGGGTAGCCTAGGGAATGAGGTGAATGTCTAGATAGGTCAAGCTCCCTTCATGTACCACTTTGGATCATAACTACAACTAAACTTTGGCAGTGAAAAGGGAGAGAGATAACTAAAAACAAACTATCCTAATATAGGTGATACACAAAATATATTGATGACTTCCAGCCATATGCATATTACACTTGAAATCAAGGGACAAACTGAACATACACTTTACCAATCTTCATCTTCTCACATCAATGCTACATTATCAGATTATGGGTGAGTGTGTAAAGATAGGAGGATTATAAAAGAGGACTATGAGGGTACCAATTAATATACTAACTCACTCAATCCTTGACATTTCCTAGAGCACTTCACATGCCATACAAGAATAATCCTTCCAATTGCAAATAGGATGAAAGAATGAAATAACATGCTAAGGAATCCATAGTATTCACTTATGAAAAATCAAAGTATCCAAATTAAAAAACTAAGAATAGTCATGGAGGACGTAAAAATTAGTATTATTATTTATCAAAAGGTATATAAATGATAAGTGCTTTTCCATAATCAGGTGGATCATTCATTACAATCCCAAAAAGGCCAATTCTTATAGAACTTAAGAGAGAGAGGAGAAAAGAGAAGTCTGAGGTTCACAAGGTCACTTGTCAAGCTAATACAAGGAGTTAATTTTTGAATGTTAAGAGGGTATGGGATGAACCATGCAAGGCCAAGAAGTATAAATGTCAATCCAAGTCATCAAACTCTTGGAAAGTGGCATGAAAACTCCATGACTGGCTCATAAAAATGCCTTCATGATTAACCTTATTTGAACATCTCATAACTAATTAGGACTAGTTTCAATGATTTAAAATAAGGGTAAGGGTCTCAGGCATGCCTCTACATTAATTTTTTTCATGCTTGGTCCTCTAGAAACATCTAGAAGTGAGCCATCATCATTTGTTGTCAAGCAAACTCCTCTTCCATGCACCCTGCACACTTGTCTTAAAACTTGTCATAATTTTCTCATGAAAATCCATGGAATGAAGTATATGATAATTTTAAATACCCTCTATGTCCTTAGAAACATTAAGGGTGCCTTAAAATAAATCTCCCTTAGAGTTTTCACACTTCTCACTAGCTTGTCCAATATGCCAGTTTTGACTGGTTGAGATGAGATCTTTTGTTGAGGAACTTAGGAGTTTTTATTAGGAATTAAATTAATATGGGGAGTTATCACAAGTCCTAATGTTTATCCAAAATTTGGTTTCATCTTTAGACTCCTCCTCGAACCTACACAATAATAAAAATGGTAAAAAATAACTTGTTTCTACTATGTTTGTATAGATTTCATATAAAAAAATCATGTGAGGGAGACTGAGTGAGTCCTCTAAAATTTTAAATAGGTTTCACTATCAAACTATTCCATTAGATTATATTTTTAGCTCCATTTCTCCAAACTGGTCCTTGTCAGGGTTTTGGAGGGTTTTAGGCCTATTTGAACTTTTAAGGTTCATTCATAAAATTATAAAGTTTGAGCTAAAAAATATAT